>CM034473.1:17261629-17298451 GCA_019925255.1 Litchi chinensis | reverse complement strand
TCGTTTGAATCGACAAGATGTCTTTAAACTCTTTTTTTGCAGGATTCATACATTATCCCTCGTGAATTTAAAATTAGCTTGGCTGATCTCAAGCATGACACATTGAACTATTCAAAACGACAAAACAAAAGCAGCCAATTGGTTCCTTGAAGTTATTGGGATTGCTTTGATTGGTTTTCAAATTTACTATTAATATATTTTAAGGTTTCCATTAATAATTTATAATGGGTATATTCTGGATCAAGATACTTCAAGAGTTCATGAGCGCGCCTACCATGGTAGTTGTGGTGTATGGATTACTCTCTTCATTTAGGTATAACAAGGTTTTGTATTTTTAATTATTGTGAATTTAAACAAATAAAAAAAGGTACTTATTCATTTCATTAGCATGTATAATATGATAATACATTGAAAAAACTATTGATTTTGGTTTGACTAAATATGAACACATCACGCATCAATTTGTAGCAATACCGATTTGCTTTCATAATAAATAATTTATTATTATTATTATTTACCTTTATGGATACTGCTTAACATTTGATGTTAGTTAACAATCTTTTTACACACTAAAATTAAATGAAGTTTTTTTTTTTTTGCTCTTGAGATATTATTAGTGGAGGTTATTCGAACTTGAAATATTGTGAGGCTAAATGATTATTCTTCAATAAATAAAATTATAAGATAAATAAATATTTAATTATCAAGTGTGACCTAAATTTTGTTACAACCTTTGGTTGTGGGTAAGCTAACATAAAAAATAAATAAATAAATAAATAATTTCATGATAAGTAGATTCTTTCTATTTTTATTTTTTATTACGTAGAAACTGGATAATATTAGTTTTATGAGAATAATGTACTATAAGTATTTTTATATTAAAAGATAGAAAATTTTATTGTACTATTTTTTTTGGTGGATTTTCATGAAGAAAACACATTTGAAGGTTTGTTAAAATGATAAGCTACTTCTTAAAACTTTATAGACATGAAAAATAATGGAATATAATAAAAAATATGTATGAAAAGGACACCATAAATAATTTCATGGTGATTCGTGAATGCTTCTTCTCTGAAAGTGTTTTGTGTTTGCTAGCTAGTCCAACTGTAAACAAAGTCTCCTAAAGACAGATTGCCATGATTGCATATGTGGTTGTCTGATGTCTTTTAATTTCGTGATGTTGATGTTTCGTCCAATAAAATCAACTTTTGTCCGGTACAAGAGTTGGAAGAATACGCACACACCTCACATCACACCCCCCTGTATTTTTATAGTTTGGTTTTACCCCTGGCTTTATGGGATGGGTAGCGAATATTGAATTTTAATATGCTGAGTTTGTGTATTAATTTACAGAATAATAATTACAAATTTACAAATATTTAAGTTAGATTAAATTTTACTACTATAATTTATTCAATATCACTAGACATTACACCTTTTGTATTCCAACTTGATCTCTACTTATTATATGATGAATAAATATATTTTTTAGATGAAAAAAATAATCATTTATTAATGTATCATAAGTTTGAATATAATATGAGATGTGTAGTATTACTCTGGTTTACTTATATAAGTTGAATTAAATTCATCGTGGTGAAAATAAAGAAAAGAAAGTGATGACTGTTTATTTAAATTTTAATGCATCATAATCAAATCGATGATAATAAAAAAGGGTTGTACTATTACCACCAAAAATTCTTTCCACGCCCAGTTATTCCCTACACCAGCTTTCGAAATTTATAAATTAATCATTTACTTCATTTAAGATATCTAAACCTGCCATAAATAATATTAATCACTTTAAAACACATAAACAATAGCAAATCCTGCCAGCACACCGCCCCTTAGTAAATCTTGCTGGGCACACCACTTCTTATTAGAACTTTAAACATTTCTCTTGATTCTGAAAATTCAAGAGTTTAAGTCTCACTCTTATATTAAAATATAATATGTGGGTAATTTTATCCAAAATTAGTCCTACCTCCCCCACCTAAAAAATGACAAACAAATTATGAAGTCATAGATTAGAAATTAAGTTTCCTTTCCACTATAGAATTCCTTATTATAAATATGCAACCAGAAAATAAAACTTAATTCCTTCCATGAGAGGAAGGAATCAAGTTCCCTTTTTAAGAGGTATATAATTTCTTATTTAAGTATGAAGTTCGTGTAATTTTGATTTTATACTACTTTTGTAAACATTAAAATCACAAATAAAAAATTAAGTTTTCTTTATAATTAGAAAACATACAAAGAGAGTAATAGAGGGAATTAAGTTCCCTTTTCAGGAATTTAGTTCTTTATTTAAGTTTTAATTCTTCACAAATTTAGTATGCATATCAGCACAAATTTAGAATAAATTAAATTTTCCTTCCTATGATATTTTTATCAGCGAACGTGCTACTCATACCCATTTAACTATTTTACATTTTCATTTTAATATATTAAAATTAACTCAAAGTGATTTAATAGATATCAGGATAAAATTATTTAGTTGTATATGACCTTTTAAAATTTTGATCTTTCAAAAAAAAAAAAAAACAATTTAAAATTGTAACTTTATGATTCATAATGTAAGAGTAAAATATTATATAATTTTGTCAAATATTATTATTCTATTCACATTAAGGAGATCAAAAGGTTCCATGTACTTTTTATGACATTCTTCACGTAGCCATAAGAAAAGTATATGTTAGACTTATGAGTTAAGGTAAAATTGTTATTATTATAAAGATAGTTGTTGAAGTAAAAGGCTCATGCATGATTTAGAATTTTGTGATTAAGTAGGAAATTGAAAACATTTAACTTTTTTCTAAAAGGAATTATGCCATTTTAGGACTTATTTCGGATTATTTGTTGTTTTAAAATAATTTAAAATCACTTTACTAAATTTCATTGCCGCAATTTATGAAGGAAAAAAAACAAACAAACCTCTAGTTAAGTCTTTGTTTTGTTGACGATCGGAATCGATCAACACCCAGTTGGGGGTCGGAACCTTGCCAACGAAACAATTTGTATGGAGTTGGTGGTGAAGACTGTGTCAAGCCGGGGGTGAAGACTGTGTCAAGCCGGGGGTGAAGACCACGTCGGGCAACCCCTTTTGGTCCTTGAGAGTCGCGTTCGGAATTGAACCCTCAACCTTATAGGTTTTTTGGATGCACAACTCCGACCATCAAGCTGACTCAGCTTGGTGGTAGGAGTTATGCACTCAAAAACTTTATAAAGGTTACGAGTTCAACTCCGGATGCGACTCTCAGAGGCCAAAAAGGGTCGCCCCGCGTGGTCTTTACCCCCGGCTTGGCACGGTCTTCACCGCCGGCCCCACACAAATCGTTCTATTGGCGAGGTTCCGACCCCTAACCGGGTGTTGACTGATTCTGATCGTCAACATTAAAAAGTCAGCTTGGTGGTAGGAGTTGTGCACCCAAAAACTTATAAGGTTGAGGGTTCAACTCCGAACGCGACCCTCAAAGGTCAAAAGGGGTTGCCCAGTGTGGTCTTCACCCCCGGCTCGACACGGTCGTCACCGCCAACCCCATATAAATCGTTCCGTTAGCGAGGTTCTGACCCCTAATCGGGTGTTGATCGATTCCAATCGTCAACAGTTTTAAACATTAGAAAATGGTAAGATACCATCATATTTGATTTCTCAAGAAATGTGTGTTTTAATATAATAAAAATAAATAAAACTTTTTGCAAAATTTCAATATCTTAACAAACCTTTGTTGATAAATATATCAAAAAAATAACAAAAAAGAAAAAGAAGATTACACACCACTTATTATTATGTAATATGTGATTATGTACCTCTTTATTTATTAAAAATATAGATGTTATACTCGTTTTCTCGACCTGGGCAAATGGGCCGGGATAGGCCCTACAAATATGGATAGAAACGAAGGCCCAAGCCCCAATTCACCACCGCGAGCTCGTCCAGCTCGCTAACATCCCAGCTCGCCGAGGTTGCGAACCCACGTAACCCTCGAGATTGTTCGACTGAGCTTCTAGTCCGCTCCAGCACCTGCTCAGCTCGCGTAGCCTGCCATATCAAGAACCAGCTCTGGAAGACGCCTTACGCAGTAAGTCATCAGAACTACCAACTCCCCTGACTTTCTACCGAAGACACCCGTGCAATTTCAGAGGAGCACTTAATACAGCAGTCATGCATTTAATGCAGAGAAGACTTCTTCCGGTGCATTAATTGCAGACGTGTGCATGGAAAGAACAATCATTACATTTACAATAAATAAAGCATGACTTATGTCAGGATTATTTGAGATTGTCATAGTTTTTAACGTGTATTACACTCTTTTGTATTTCCCTTTGTCATCTTCCCTTCTCTATAAATATGAGAGATATTTACTGTACAAACAAGCTGAAAAATACTAGAGTATCGTCACTCTGCCGGAATTACCTCAGAATAACCGTGGACGTAGGCGCAATCGCCGAACCACGTAAAAATCATTGTGTTTGCACTCATTCTTCTCCCTCTTGTCTTCATTAATCATCTCATTACTCTTACCCAACTGTCACGACCAACATTCCTTCACCTTAATTACGCTTTACCAACCTTAAACCTTATTCATTGCTCATTTATCACATACCCATTACCATTATCACCATTTAATTACCTCGTTCGCAGTCTGAGCCCCTGAATCTCTGGGTTGACCGTTTCCGAATGTCAACATCTTTTGGCACTAGAAGGAGGGCCCAACAGTGACTAGGTAATTTCTCCTCCATTTGACTTCTCTTTGACCGATATATTTTGCCAATCTGTTATGGCTAGGCCAAGGACAACGAGGGGTGTTGGTGTGGTGAATGAACGACCCGAAAACCAGGAAGACCAGCAGAGCGCCCTACCTGCCAAAGAGGAGGTCGCTCAGGAATGGCAGCAACGTCAGCAAGCTTTGGAGGATACAGTGAGGAGTTGATGATGACAGTTAGGGTGTTGGTGGAAGTCCAAACCCACGCTGTGCGGAGGCAGGTGGAGGTCACTCCTCCCGGAAGAGCTCACCGACAGGCCATTGATGAGATCCCGACCCGGAAGGAGCAGTCGGTAGGGAACAGGCCGCTATCCGAAGAATCTGTTCACTCCTCAAACCTGAATGTAAGAAGGGGAGGACAGCGAGCTCGGGAGAGAAAAATCTTAGCTTACCCAGCTGGCATAAGGGTGAGGATGAGCCGTGAAGGTGATAGACGAGTGGAAGATAGTCGCGGATATGAGCAAGCTCGCGAGCACCGTGTCGGCCGTGAACCCGAGCTGCAAAGAGGGGCTAGACAGGCAGAAGATGTCAACGAGGTGCACAGGTCGCAAGATCGCCAGCCAGGAAAGCAGAAGAGTACCGGTAGGCAAGGCTCCGTATAGCGACCTCAACCCCAAGATCCGATGGTAAAAGAACTACTACAGCGGGTTCAGCAGCTGGAGGCTCGACCTGGACTTCAAAATCAGGGAGAGCGAGATGATCACAGGGTCCCACTTGTCAGGGAGGTCGAGACAATACCTCTGCCACCCAAGTTCAAACTCCCCAGCATTCCGCCCCTCAGAAGCAGAAGCTTCATCACCAACGAGACCGCGGCGTGAGCGACCTGACATCTACAGAACAAAAAGAACGACATCGGGGCACCGAAAGCATACTGAACCTAGCGAGCTATGGCAAGGAATCCTAAAGCTGCTATCCTATGGGTCAGGTCGCACGCTGCACCATCAAAGATGGTGGGGGCCCGAAACGCGGGCCCCTTAGGTACAATTTCCTCTCAAAGTTTGAATTTCTAACCCTATAACTGCAGGGACTCTATCAAACAGTGCATGGGTGAATTGCCCAATGTACCTAGGCTACGTCAACAGATAATAACAAGCTCAAACAATCTAAAACCACGAGCAACATCCGCAATACGACTAGCAAAGCATTTCCCAGATAAGGGACAGACACGTGAAATTCACAACCAGACCGGATGAGTATGCAAAGAATATCCCAAATCAGAGAACAGATCAAGAAAGCAAAAATGCACATCGAGAACCACAAACAATCATCGGAATGAGAAGAGCAGAGTCAGTGGACTTACCATATAAGCTTGAGGTGGGGTCTGAACTTTGAAGTAAGATGCTCTGAAGAAGCTGCTGGAAAAATGCAAAAATGGCTAAGAAGAATAAGATGAAGAAGTTTAAGAATGTCTGTGTTTCGTCTCGAAGAAGCAAAAAACGAGAAATGAAAATGACGTCTAGTTTATATATACTCGAGCTCGTTCCCCCTGACCGTTCGATCCAACGAAAGGGTAACCGCCACAGATCTGATGGCTCAGCGCGTGCCCCGGTCCTCTGCCATTATGAAGTGTCAGTTACAAGATGTGCGCATTTATGCTTACGGACCGAAACGTGTTTTGTGGCTCCAATGGCTGCATGAGTGCCACGTGTCGACGGTTATATCAATAAATGAAAAAAAAACATGAGGAAAAAAAAAAAATGGGTGCTAAAAAAAAAAAATCAATCAGCTCCCAGCCCGTAGACCGCACTGAGGGCTGGGGGGCTTATGTTATACCCGTTTTCTCGATCTGGACAAATAGGCCGGGATAGGCCCTGCAAATATAGACAGAAACAAAGGCCCAAGCCCTAATTCACCACCGCAAGCTCGTCCAGCTCGCTAACATCCCAGCTCGCCGATGTCGTGAACCCACGTAACCCCCAAGATCGTTCGACTGAGCTTCCAGTCCGCTCCAGCACCTACCCAGCTCGCGTAGCCTGCCATATCAAGAACCAGCTCTAGAAGACGCCTTACGCAGTAAGTCATCAGAACTACCAACTCCCCTGACTTTCTACCGAAGACACCCGTGCAATTTTCGAGGAGCACTTAATACAGCAGTCATGCATTTAATGCAGAGAATACTTCTTCTGGTGCATTAATTGCAAACGTGTGCATAGAAAGAACAATCATTACCTTTATAATAAATAAAGCATGACTTATGTCAGGATTAGTTGAGATTGTCATGGTTTTAACGTGTATTACACTCTTTTGTATTTCCCTTTGTCATCTCCTCTTCTCTATAAATATATGAGATATTTACTGTACAAACAAGCTGAAAAATACTAGAGTATCGTCACTCTGCTGGAATTACCTCAGAGTGACCGTGGACGTAGGCGCAGTCGCCGAACCACGTAAAAATCCTTGTGTTTGCACTCATTCTTCTCCCTCTTGTCTTCATTAATCATCTCATTACTCTTACCCAACTGTCACGACCAACATTCCTTCACCTTAATTACGCTTTACCAACCTTAAACCTCATTCATTGCTCATTTATCACACACTCATTACCATTATCACCATTTAATTACCTCATTCGTAGTCTAGGCCCCTAAATATATGGGTTGACCGTTTCCGAACGTCAACAATAGATGTTTAATTCTCATTAGATGTATTAAATAGATTTATACGGATAATTTTCAGTTATTATTGATTTTTTTTCTATTGTAAAATTTATAAATAATAATTAATTTCGATGCATTATTATTATTAGGGATAATTCTAATTTTCCTCCTGTAGTTTGAACAAATAGTCAAAATTCTCCCTAACTTTGAAAAATTTATTAACTGTGAGGGTAGATTTTGACTATTTATTCAAACTATAGGGGGAAAATTGGGATTATCCCTTATTATTATTATTTATTTATTTAGTAAGATTTCAAAAAGGGAAAAGTCTATTATCTCCCCTGTAGTTTGATGAAATATCCAAAATCACCCCTCACAGGCAAAAAGTTTTTCAAAGAAAATGAGGATTTTGGACATTTCATCAAACTACAGGGGAATAATAGGCTTTTCCCATTTCAAAAAGGAAAAAAATATTAAAAAAATTGAAATCACGTGAACAAAAAGAAGAAGAAAAAGACAAGAAAGATCACATCGAAGTTTCAGTCAATGGATGATGGATGCAAGTCATGTGACAAGTGACGGAGAGCAGGTGAAGTCATGCTGGCATGTCAAAACTCTCTGTTTGTCTTCATTTTGAAAGCGCGTTGATGTTGACCCTTGTTTACTTAAAGACACGGTTTAGAATAATCGTTTCCTTTTCACCTTCCTTGCCCTGTGACCAGATGGAGTAGCTAGTTGTGCTTACAATGGATTAATGCCTGTGAACTTAAATAAATTGTATAATTCAACATTGGATTTTACGTTTTCGAAAAGGTATTTTACGTTCAAAATTAATTTAAGTTTCATGCATAATGTGAAAATATACCATCAGTACAATTTCATGTTGTTGAATTAATTACAATAGTTAAAAAGAAAATCTACTATTATAGATCAAATTGGCAGCCATTGTGAATATATCAACTTTATAGTTTGGCATTGGATGCGTTACTTTGAAACTAATGAAGATGAAAAAGGAATTTGACACCTTTGGGGTTCGGCATTGGATGCATTACTTGAAAAAATTTATGAAAATGATGAGGGGTAGTTTCTTATACCCAAAAAGATTAAAGGATTCCACCATGTAGAATAAAGCCAAGGCACTTGTTCCATTCCTCTTTTCTACTTTTGTTCCTTTCACATTTTCATTAGTCATGGGTAACATTTTAACTTGTCTTATAAGGGTTGTTTTATCTTAGGGTGAATGACAAAAATTTAAGAGAAACTATGTACTTACATGATTATCGCTGAAAAGATTATATATGCAACAGTATTAATGTGATTAATCAATTATAAATTTATTTAAATTATATGTTATTTTTCAGATAATGATCTTGTGGTGAGACTGTTCCATATGTACATAATATATTTTTTTTTTTCTTAACAATCAATAATCATTCTAGATCTTTGACTAGGTGAAGCTCCTCTTTCCATGAAGGTGAGAAAAGAAAGGAAAAGAAATATGGACCGGAAGTTTGGCATTTGAAAGAGAAAGGGATAGGCTTAGGTGTCAAGCACTTTTCGTTCTGTCCAGTGAAGCCGTAGTACTTTCTCTCATACCACTTAGTCTTTCTCACATGAGTAACGCAACCTGACTTCAAAAAAATATACTAAAAAATTTTCTTAAACATTGTAACAAGTGATTCAATAAATGGGCTAAGAGTCTCCCAACACTCTATGTGTGTCTGTGTGTGTGTGTGTGTTTTTTTTTTTTTTTTTTACATTATTTATTTATTTTTATTTAATTTTCTAGAAAGTTGACATTGGATGGATTTGAGGTTTACAATGGAGTTTCGGAAGTTGTTATGGAATGGGATGTAAGTTTGTCACTCAGTTTCGATTTTCTTTTCATTTTGGAATTTGACACTTGATGGGAAGATATATAACCATATTTTACTAGCAAGTGATGTACAACAATTAATTTATTTTACCATATCATTTATCACATCATCTAATTAGTTGGATAGCAATAATTACTAATAAATTTTAACATTATTTTATATTTTATGCGGCAAAATAAATTATTTATGATAATTTGGGACTAATATTTTAAATCTAGTACAATACACGTTTTCCTCTCAGTCAAAAGCACTAATGAACTTTCATTGTCTATTTCTTATGTATCATTTATCTTCTTCTAATGTGGACCCAACAATTGAAATGTTATGTTAATATCAATCTAAACCAAATTAGAAAAAAAAATATAGGATTGATTAAGCTTGATCTGACTAGCCTTTAATTCATATCCATCCCCACCACGTTGACAATTAGGATGGAGACAAAGATCTGATGTTGAATTAGTGGTTTACATTTACTGTGAGTTCCACCGTTCCAAAAACTAGAAATTCATTTCTCTGCAACAATAATGTATGGAGATTTTAGGGCTTTTGACCACAACCAATGTTATGGGCTGGGCTGGGCTGCTTTGCAGAACAAAGGCATTTTAAGCAGGGCCATGATCAAAAACTGCATCTTTCTTGAAACTGACAAGTCACTCTATTACTCCTACAGATGATAAAGGTTTTTTTTTTATTGCTTTAACTATTGAAAGTAAATATAGCTTTATGATTAATAGTTGAAATTAATCTCTGAAGGTCCCAACAAATCTAACCATTTGTATTATATATATATAATTAAAATGGTGAAAGAATTCAAAATGAAAGGATTTTTGTCCCATTAAAATCTGATTATTTGATAAATTTTAATATAAAAATGGTGTTTGATAACTTTCAAAAGTGATTATTTAATAATCAAAGTTAATTTGGTGACAGTTTTAAAGAGTAGGTGAGGTATTTTGGAAAAATATCATGAAATAATTTGTTATGAGAATTAATGAATATTTTAAATACCCAAATCATTCTGATTAGGTTTAATAAAAAGTCATTTATATCTCAATCTTAATTATATATAATTATGTTTAGATTAAATATAAATTAAAATATTTTCTTTTTATTCTCCAAAAAATAAAATATTTTCTTTTTAATCTATGTTAGACATTGTATAAATTAATAATAATTAATATAATTAACTTAACAATATATTATTTCTTCAGCATAATTAACAATAATTATTGTAAAAACTGCAACAATACCAAATTGACCCTACATCTTTTTACCAAGCTATGTTACGTGCTAAACAATATCAAGCTATCTAATAATCTTCGGTGATGTGGGCTGGCCAAGTTTAGGCGATCAAAATACACAACAAAGTAAATAGGAGAAAGATCTATTTATAAAATTCTAATAATAATAAAATAAATTATGTGTTTATATCTGTGCTTGAAGAACACGCTATTTTTTGATAGGAGTGAATGAATATTTCATTTCATCCTAAGAGGTTAAGAGTTAATCCCACCTTTATTTGACTAAAATACAAGGTGATTATCATTTATCACAGTTACTTATCTATGGAATCTATTAACTATTTATTTTTTCTGTTAAGATTTAAGAGAGCCAACATTCCATATATTAATGAAAGTCACAAATCACGCCTTTCAATTTTCATAATACCAAATGAATTTTAACCCAAACTTTTTTTTTTTTCCCCTTAAGACTTACAAATTTGAGAACTTGACGAAGAAAACATTAATCGAATCATAACTTTATTGATGCAAGTATAAAAGATTTACCAATGGATGACCAACTGATTGTTATCAATGCATTATTTCTTCTTTCAAAAAAAAAAAAAAAAAGAAGCATTATTTCTAACGCCAACACCATTATAAGAATGAAAATTAACGCATACATTGTTTTGGTAAAAAAATTAGCAATCTCTATTATGGATTCAATGAAGGCCCAAATGTAATATATAGCCCAAATGAAGAAGGTTGGATACTAAAAGAACTGATGGAAATCCGCCCATGAGCAACGTATGGTTAACATTCCAAGCAGCCCAATAAAGAGAGCAATAGACGTTCAACAAGAAATGGAACGTGGCCCCCGCTTTATGACGTGCGTGAGGTCGTGCACGGACATGAGACGTGTTTGGGCTGATGCCTATAAACGGAAGGCTTCGTCCCATTCCAAACATTTCATCTCCAGCAATCACTAGGCTTTTTAACAAGTTGATAGTGTCTGATAAAACAAGTAGCAGGATCTGCATCATCGCATCAATAACTTTAAATTTGACCCATTGCATACATAATGTATTTTGTTTATTATTATTTTTGTCTCTATCACTTGCAATGGGGACAATTCAAACATGAGTCATTAATAAGTGCTCTCTGTTACTGAAATACATTGGGTGATATGTATTCAATGCTAGTTCATATATTATTTAGTTATTTTAGTGTTGATTCAGATAAATGATTAAGAGGCCAAACATGACTGAACTTGTATTTAATAATTAGCATATATATGGATGAGCTATTTTATTTATAAAGCGATGCCATCCAAATGAATTGTCAATACTATCTAATTTATGAGATGATATTGTATGATATGGTATTGACAATTTACATATTGAATTATTAGAGTAATTTATTATTATTAAATTTACGAGAAACAATATTTATATAAATTTTGAATCATTTAATTGCCCAAAATGGGGTGGTGGCGCAGTTGGCTAGCGCGTAGGTCTCATAGCTTCTGAGTGATCCTGAGGTCGAGAGTTCGAGCCTCTCTCACCCCATCATTTTTCATTTGCTCTCTCTCTCTCTATGTATATCTATCTAAATTAGTTCATGGATTCCTAATTTTTTCCTTTTTCTTTTCTCCATATATTCTTAAATTAGTAGTTATTTTATAAAATTATTGTACTAATTACTAAAATCCATAATTATTTTTGCGCTTAAATATTTATTCCTAAAACTGGGAAAATGCCTATTCAATAATAATAAAAATGTATCATTTCTCTCTCTCTCTCTCTCTATGTATATCTATCTAAATTAGTTCATGGATTCCTAATTTTTCCTTTTTCTTTTCTCCATATATTCTTAAATTAGTAGGTATTTTATAAAATCATTGTACTAATTACTAAAATCCATAATTATTTTTGCGCTTAAATATTTATTCCTAAAACTGGGAAAATGTCTATTCAATAATAATAAAAATATGTATGATGAGAGTACACACACTCGTAAAATATATACGGTGGGATTTGACCTCTCATCAAGTAAGATGGATAAAAAATATATATATAATTATCTGAGCTAAAAGAAGATGTACCAATTATATATTCCTATACTAGTTCGTTATTAATAGAATTTCCTTGCTTTTGCTTTTGCACCATATAATTATTTCCTTTTCTTCCCTCCAAATATTCCTAAATTAGTTGGTATTTTATATATTTTTTTTCACATGTATTCTAAATTTTTCTTTTTGAAAGTATGTATTCCGAAATTTTTCACATACTTGTCAAATGTGTTTGTTGAAACTTGAATCCCCACTAAGTAGGGTGGATGGAAAAACATACAACTATTTGTGCTAAAGCGAATTTACTAAATGATATATTCCTAAATTATATAGTATTATATAGGATTCCTTCTTTATTATTTTTTTCTCCATGCAATTTTTTTCCTTTTTCGCCCTCCACATATTCCTCAGCTAATTGGTATTTTATTAGATTTCATTCTTTTTGTTTTTTCTCCACATACTTCTATATTTTACACATGCTTATAAAATATATGATGAGAATTTAAAACTCCCACCATATAAGGTGGATAAAAGTGTACAATTGTATTTGAGATAGAAGGGGATGTACTAATTGATATATTTCCAAATTAGTTGGTATTTTATAGGATTTCCTTTTGCTTTTTCTCCATATATTCTGAATTTTTTCTTTCGGTTTTTTTTTTTTCCTGCACACATTCGTAGATTAGCCGGTATTTAATAGGAAAACTGGACTGACTGAGATCCATAAATACTTGTAAGGTCATACATCTAAATCTAATCCTATAATTGTAAAAACTTTACTCTCATAATAAGAGTACACATAATGATTCTACATATGCTTGTAAAATACATATAATGAGATTTAAACCCCTTATAGAGTAAAATCAATGAAAAAATGTACAAATATTTGAGCTAGAGGGATGTGTTAATTGATATTTTTATCTTATACTTTATTTTTAGTCAGAGAATTTCAGAATTCTTTAACTTATTAATTTAACAATAAATTTTCGGGCTTATCAAATTGAAACAAATTATATATTTTTTTGGACAATTGAAACAAATTTAATTTCACAATTGTATGCATTTAACCATATTAGTTAAACGTTACATCATTTTAAATTGTTTAAAAATGAGATTATATTGATTTAAATTTGTAACTTAACAATCAACTATTCTTTTATTGTTAAATATTGAAGTCATATATAATTTATAATTTTATATTAATATATCGAATCATGAAAAACATAATCTATAATAAATCATATCATTGCAATTTTTTTCCCTACCATTTTTGTGAGGCGTTTTTCCCCTTCTATGAAATCGCAGCTACTGATACAAGAGCCGTAGTTTATAATATATTATAATAAAGCAAGAGTTGTTTATAAGAAATAATTTAAACACGTAATTTCAAAAAAAATTTAAAAAAAAAAAACTATACTTTTTAATATTAGGAAATCAATTTATATAGTGAATCTGCAATTAATTTTCGAAAATTCCCAGTCAATACTCTTTCTTCATTATTCATATTTTTATCTTCAATATAAAAACTTAATCCTCTATTATTTCATCCATCACGTATGAGATTTTACTTCCACGTGTGGCATTGTATAAGTGGCCAAATCTATGGGTTGAGTAGACCTGCCAACCAAAAATCTTCCCCAATTTCCATAAGGAGTGTAGAAAAAAATACAACTAATTTCTCTATAAAATAGATTTAACGACTGAGTTTTGATATCTAAATAATAAACTATTCATAAGTTGGTAATCCCAAGCAAGCATAGCTCTTTGATTAAAAGGATGGTATAATGGAACAAGCTTGATGATGATTAGAAGTTCATCATAAATGTGGTATATACAAAAACTGTACTTGAATAAAACCTCATAAATGTGGCTATAAAGTAACTGAAGCTCCATCAAGCTCATTAGATTGAGAGCCCACATGGCTTTTGATAAAATCAACACGAAGCTTAGACATCTAAATTTGGGAATGCTTTGATTTTCACTCAGTGGTAACACGAAACACAATGTATACCAAACAAGATGTTTAACACAGTTATTTCAAAAAAAAGTTTAACACAGTAAGGCAGCCATAGGCTGGTTCTAAAGCAAAATGTACCTGCTACACGTTTAAGCAACTTTAGTCTTTAGCCTCAGTCACCGCAAGGCCCCCAAGAGAGTTTAAATATAGCTGAAACTGCAGATAGTCATGAACCAAATATAAGAATCAGTCTCAGTAGGATGGTTCTTGACGGCTCCAAAGAACAACCAAAAAACGTATAAAAAGTATGGCTTACTAAGCAAATGGGAGCAGGGCCAAAATACGAAGTCAAATTACCATTAATTATTCTTAACTAGAACTAAGGGAAAAACAAAACTATTGTAAAAATAGTGAAATTATTTTTGTATGAAATAATTTCAGTAGTATCCAAATTTTAAATTTCTGTTCATTACAAAATGTCTCTGCAGTATTAAAGCTATTGACGATGCATAAAATTGCAGTTAGGGTACTTTTGACTCTAGTTTGTGAAGCAGGTGATGATATTTCAAATTCTAAGCTGATACTGACATATACACATCTGAGGATGAACAAATAGATATGCACCTCTTTCACAATCTCTTCAGCTTTATTGTCTAACTCTTGCAGTTTGGCTGTTTTAGCTTCTTTAATAGACATGGTCTTTGAAGTAATGGCATCCACCTGTCCATTTAAAAGATGATGGATTTAGACCTTTAACATCAAAATGACAGGTCTAGGTATAAAGATTCACAGGTGTGGAATGTACTTCTGCAACCACAGCTTCAACTTTCCTCTGTCTTGCTTCGAGGTCATGCCTCCTAGATTCCACGTCCAGCTTCACATTATCAAGTTCTTTAGTAGCCTCCTCAAATTTAAGATTTCTTTCTCTTTCTAACTGCTTTTTTAGCTCATCCAGTTGTTCAGCTGGAGAAAGAAGGGGAAAAAAAGTTTAAGCTCCCAAAGAAGGTTTTGGCTCCAAATGTTGTTCAGAGGTAATGGATCATAACTCAACATAGCTTGAATAAGAACCTGCCTTTGGCTTGCCGTTCAACCATTTTGGCCTCAAGTGATTTATCTAACACTCCATCCTCACTTACTTTTGCTTTCAAGGCATTATATTCTCTTTCGATTGATTTGGCAGAGTTCATCTATAAAAAGTGTCAACATTAACAGTGAAGAGATTTGGGTTATGCGCAATTTAATTGCAAACTTGGATAAGTTTATACTTCGAATAAAAATCAATAATAGGATTCATATTTCGTTTAATAAATAACACAAATACTCTCTTGCATGTTCTTTTGGTTAACTGTCAACATAAATGATTCCAGAAAGAAGCAACAATGACACGTCTTTCAATTATAGAGCAATTCACAAGAGAATGGCTGTATTACATGCATACCTGTTCATATAGAGCTTGCATCAGAGCAAAGTGCTCCGACATCTTCTCTAAAGCCTGCAGAATAGCACAAATAGATAACCCAAGAATTAATCAACTCTTAAACAATCCTTGCAAAACTGATAAAAACTAATAAAATTTTGGTTTTATATGCATTCATGTTGCATGCAACTTGGGTGCGCAAGAGGAAAAGCTCACACATTGAGTTAAAAGAATGCAAAGAACTTAAAAATTAAGCTGAAATATAAAGGAAAGAATCATGTTCCAATGGGAATCTAAGCTTCTCACAATCTTGAGGATATGCAAGTATGCATCTTTCTCCAGATTTTTTCTGGCTCAAGTTCCTATCTAAGACCACTTCGCTTCTAGAACCCACAAGTCAGCAACAGTGCTAGTGTCACTGATTTTGGTTAATATTTAACAGTCCATCCAGCGGGAGTCCAATATTAAAAATGAATACATTCTCCTCACATTTGGCAGTAACACATGATACAAAACTATAGACATTATAGAACCACATATACCATTTAGTACTCTTCAAAGACTTAAAAAGCATTTGTAAATTTAATATAAACGTTATAGAACTGTGAATCATATCATGGATCATCATTTGTTCATCTTAAACATCCATAAAATCTGGGAAACAGATTGATGGGCATTCCAACAGAAATCAACATAAGTTATAACAATTTCATCATGCAAACTTCAAATCTAGAATTTACAGATACTTGGTTAGTTAATTTTGAAAATAAGGCAGCTAGTATGCTAATAAACGACAATATAAAGCTAACATAGTAGTTCATGTTAAATTACCTCTGTATAAACATCAAGTGTTTCATTCTTGTTCTGAAAAGATTGCATCGCTGATCTTTCAGCATTCTTTGCCTCCTCCCGGGCTAATTTCTTCTCTTCTAAGGCCCTCTTAAAGCATAAAACATTGAAGCATTATATAAATGCCAATAAAGAGACTACAAATTAAGCATGCAAACTGCCAAAGCAAACCAAAAGAATAACATGACAAAAAATGATTAATTACAACCATACTAAATCCTCTGACCAACACAACAAAGTAAAATGGACTATACACATTATCAAAATGGGATGACAAGAAAGCCATAGCATCTGCTCCATGCATATATATATGAGAGGCGAAGAGAATAATGACACCACTTCCATGCTGAAAGCATTTAACCGTACAAAACTGATCTGCTACAGTATCAGAGAAAACTGAAAAATATATGACAAAAATTCTAGTAGAAGAGGATGAAAAAGAGGAAATAGTCATCTTCGTTAGAATATGACAGATGAATTATGATTAATAAGTAAAATATACTACCTGTACTATTGATTTATCATAACAAGTAACATGCACTAGCAACAGCGTTGATTTATTAACACATATTGGTTTCCAGTTTAAACTGACTAAACAGAAATGAGGCTAACCAGCAAGTAAAACAGAGAACATGTTCTATTTGAAGATTTCCTCATTTGCTTTCCAATGCTTGACTGGCAAATTGAGGCCATCACTGACATGATACAAATTCTTCCTTTTTAACTCTTTTGAGTATCTATTGCTCCAGCTTGTGTATTCACCTAACAATCTAAGTCTCATAGCGAAGCATAGAGAGAAATACAGTACTTAATGTTTTCCCCTAAATTTCAATTTCCTCTTTAGCATTAAGAGCAATTACTTAAGGTCGAATCTCCTCCCCACTACTAGATGATTATCTCCATTTTTAGGGTAAAAGAGTAGGAAACATCGCATTCGTGCCATGAACTACTGCCGAGGGGCTTTGTCTTTGTTATGAGTCTTATGAGGCTCAAGGATATCTTAAAGCACAGAATGAATTGTTCTGAAATATATAACATAAAGTACTCCTAACTGAATAAAACAACAGCCAATGCCAAATTATTATAGACTCTTTGGAGTCCAGGCAGCACCTAAGGAAGATGGTGAAACTACCGAATATATCGTTGTGTGATTCATGTGATTCATCTACTACGAGAGCATCTACACATCATGGATTTATATATATAACAAAAGATATATTTTAATAGCTCATGCTGCCCATAAAATTTGACTCTTATAAAACTTCAATTATTTACATATACGCAATCAAGATACAAGCATTCCATACATAGATAAAATCTTAAACATAAATATCATACCTGCAATTTATCTGGTGATTGAACAATTTTTGAACGCAAATCTGCATTTTGCTGCACACTGTGTACCAGGTCAAATTCAGCCTGAGAAGTCTGGAAAAGTAAAGAAATGATCTATCAATGATAGAAACAATATTAACTAAAAACTGTACTTGCATATCAAATTTCCAATCTGGACAGATCAAATGTACATGGATACATCCATATTAATTCCCAATTCAGATCATGAGTCCAAAAAATAACATTAAACTTAGAGCATTAAAGCATTAGTGTTATGAGGTAATTTAACTATAAACAAACGAGAGAAGAATCAATTGTAGATAAATGAGAAGACCGACCAAACACAATACATAGCATGTGAATGACGGAATCAAACCTAAAATCCTGAGAACATTCAGACAAAACAACAAGAACAAAATTCTCATGTCCATAGCCAAGTTACATGTCCAATCTCTTATATAGAGAATGATATACTAATGATGCAATAACACCATGCAAATTATTAACTTATACCACACTAAACCTGCAGAATGAAGTTGCAACTAACACAAAAAATAATGAGAACTGCTAACAACTAAAGGAGAAGATATGCAATTTTTTATATAAGGAAAAAATTATTACAATAATATAAATCAAACCCTTCTCCATTTTGTGTGAATGACATTTAAACTCAAGACCTCTTGTACAACGAGAACAAACCTTACTAGCTACACTAGCTAGTATCCACAATTTATATATACAAGAACTTTGCCTAATCACGAAAGGAGATAAATCTTTAGCATTCAAGTATTCAACTGCTACGGTGAATGTGGTGTTCTACGCAACATGAGCGCCTAGCTCATTTGATTATAGATATTACATCAAATAAGTTAAGCCAATCACAACTTATGGTTTATGCATCTATTCACCATTGATAATAAAACATTAAGTTGTAGTTAAACCGTAAACTTTTCGATAATACAACTTTATGACCAGGAAACCAAAGCCTATACATTTCATTTCTCTAAAGAGAACCAAGCACCCACCTTCATAGTCTCATTATTGGATAAAGGCTATATAAACGGAACTAGCTTTCCATATCCTTACCTTCTTTTCTTGTTCTTCTATCTTCTCCTTCAACTTTTTTATAGTAGTTCTTTGAGATACCTGATGCTTGTTGAGATCTTGAATGGTTTGACGCAATTCTTTAACTTTTGCATCTACCTCTTGAACAAAAGGTAACTCTCTCTCTCTTGCTTCATTATATTCTGCTATCTCTGCATTCAACTACAAAGCAAATAGTTGGTGAAAACCAATGCTCACTTACAACATTGAAATTTTCTCTTTTATTAATACCTGGGAAATCTTAGCCTCCCACTCTTTTCGCTTCTCGTCAAGTTGAGTAAGCTCCTCGGCAATTGGCCTTAGAAGATTCATCTTTGTGTCTCTAAGATTGAAAACAAACACAACCAACTTTAAGACTACACAAAAAACAAATGTAGACCAAAATAATTTAATAAAATTCATTTTGCCAATATCTCTATTACGAAATTGCATTTTCAATTCTTGCAAAAAGTTAACTGTCACCGTAATGTCTTAATCAATAAACAGTAGTTGGTGATTCATCTGAAACACTATATAGTATAACCAAGACGGGCATGTAAATCATTTAGTCTAAGATTGTGAACTAGATACAAGCTTTTAACAAACTGAAACATAATCGTCATCCCAATACAACTCTACTAATTTTAATCTCCTATCATTTCCACTTAAATCTAAAACTTACTTGTGAAGACAGAAATTCAGAATTGCACTGACAAAATACTCTGTCCGAACTGCATCTGGCCTTACAAGATCTTTGAGGGTAAAATTCATCGGGCAACGAATTGACATTATTAACTCCTTCATCCTGCTGTACAACGTCATAACTTGGACCGAACCAACATGATGGTCGGGGTTTTCAAGCTGATCCAAGGCAGCAAAATCAACTTGTCCCTGGTCCTCTCTGACGAGATTAAACAAAAAAACAAAGCATTAACATTTGTATATATAGACTAAACAACAAAATCTAAAGCAAAGCAGAGAAAGCGCACTCGTGGAGGATGTCAAGGTAGATCAAGAGACGAGTGTAGAGGTCAGAAATGAAGTCATGGCTAGGGTTCTTGAGATCCTTATCTGTTACAGCAGCTATTTGTGACTCTGCCAATATTGAAATGATCTCTTGCATCGAAAGCTTCGGGTACTCGAACTTCGACATTTGATTGTCAATTCTTCAAACACACAATCTGCTTCAATCACTGTTATTCAACAAATTTCGAAAACCCTAATATATAAGCACAGCTATATCCTTAATAATGGGTGGGCACGGGTCGAGCCAAGTCGGTCGAAATTAACCCCAAACCAACTTTGATCGGTTTTTGTCTTTTTGATATTATAAACCGACCCGACCCGAAATGGTGACAAACCGACTTGGACCGACTGTTATCGGGCCGGTTCGGTTCTCGTTGGTCTATGTCGGTTTGAGACTACAATTAAACCGCTGTGAATTCATTGTTTCTCCTCATTTTCTTTAAAAAAAAAAATACAAGAAAATAAAACAGAATGAGAATGGTGGGGTGGGCTGTGATTTTGGTTGTAAATACTGGTGTTTCTGTACATATTGCAGTCATTGGCAATTGGATTAAAAAAAAAACCAAAAACAAAAAGACAACCTGAAAAAATACACCCAGAAAAAAATTCACCTAGAGAATCTCACAATACACCTAGAAAAAACCTTGCCAAATCTCAGAGAAAAACTTCAAAAATACACCCAAAAAAAATCACATTCACACCCAGAAAATCTCACAATCTCACCATCTCCATCTCCACACTATCCCTAACCAACATAATCAACAAGCCCTTTCATTATACCTGACCAGACATCGGGGTGTTATCGCCTCCTGGCATCCAACGCCACCACGTTTCTTGAACAGCTATGGTTGAAGTTTGAACGGCATCGGGTCGGTTGATTGAACCAAATGCAGTTGAACGCGATGATGAGAGCTGCTGATGTTGAGAGAAAAGGACTAATGTGAGAGATGACGAGGGCCGGTCGGCGATGATGACATCTACTGCTGAAAGAGAGTGAAGGGGACTGTCGGCTAGGGTAGGGGTCGGAGGAAATGAGAGAATGTGAGATTTTAGGGGTATTTTTTGGCTTTTATATTTTCAAAACTTTTTAATGGTTGGTTGGGTTATCAGGTTGGGTCGGTTTTCTGAACCTAAAATCGATCCAAAACCAAATCAAATCGCCTTTTTACTCTAAAAACCAACCCGATCCGAATTTAAGATGGAACCTGACATGTTCGAGACTGGTCGGGCCGGGCTAGGTCAGTTTTGGTTTCGGCTATTTTGCCCACCCTTAGCTATATAGATAAACAAGAGGAAAATCAAATCAATGAAGACCACGATAAGAAGACAAGAGAGCAAGCAGATTCAGAGGAAAACATGATCAAAATAATTAACATCACCAGAGATTCAAGTCTAAAAGCAAAATCATCTCGGCAAAAGAATCTGGTCTAAAACGGGTGCAAGTCGGGTCAACGTTACAATGGTTGCTAGGTCGCTAATTAGTTCTTTCTCTTTCCTTTTTGGCGGGAAATGTTGTAGGGTTGGGTGCGGTTCAAATTTGGGTAGTTTTGTAAATTAAATTCGCTTAATGGGTGGGCAGGTTTTTGATGATAATAACTGAGATGGGCTGGAATTTTGGGCTGGGCTGTGAAACAAAAGCAATTTTTTTTTTTGCAGTGGCTATAATTACGCACCTCAAAAATTGTATCACACCCCTAATTTACATATATATATATTTAAATTCCAACATTATCCTTAAATGAAATTATTAACACTTTAATCAAAATATAATAATAAATTCTTACTAAGTAAACTATATTAATAAAAAATTAAAAATAAATAAAAATAAAAAACAAAATATATATAAAAAGTAATAAATTAAATTATTAACACTTTAATTAAAAGATTTTATTATGAGTATTTATTTAATTTTTGAATCCGTGTACACTGATTTAGTAAATTCAATAAAAAAATAAAATAAATAAAGTGGAACAATGGAAGATAATAGTAAAAAAAAAAAAAACGAAAGCAAGTTTCCTAATCATAAACAAAAAAAGAGCATTTTAGGAAAAAAAAAACAGAAAGAGATTGAAAATGGAGGGCTATGCAGCAGCCTCCTCCATCAAAAATTAATAAAAAAGGTTATGGAGGAGGTTACCGCCTCACCTGGGCAGAGTTGCTGCTCCTCATATGATTTTTATTTTTTAAAGCTTTATTGCAATTATCATAGTTGTTTTTATAATTTATTTATCAATAATAGTTAAAGGAAAAATAAAATAGACATAATTAGTAATTTATAAAGCATACTTATAAGATATAAATTTATTCGTGAAGTTTAAAGGTAAAAAGGGTTTACATACAAATTTTAATGGGGTGTAAATACCATACTTTTTTTTGTTGTTTTATTTTTAAATCACACTGGTTAGAAGTTTGTCACAACTCACGATTTGCCATTCGCTATTTGCAATTGTTGAGATCAACCATATATGTGTAGTTCAAAAAACCTTTTATAATTCGAGAGTGATAATTTCATATAGATATTTATAAAAAAATTACAATACGACTTTATTATTGATTGAGATCTAAGAGTGAATTCATATCATCCGGAGATTATAGATTAGATATTTTTCATCCATTAATCATGATAGACAATGGATATGCCAATTTTTTTTTCTTTTTCTTTTAATTTTTAACTTTGTTTAATCTTCAGGATTCATTTTTTAAATGAAAAGTGAAAATCAATTTTCCTTTCTATTTGGATTTTAATTTTTTAAAAATATATATTTTCTAAAATTAATTCCACTTTTCATTTTATGAATGAACCAGTGATATTCAAAAACTTTTTTAATTTTTATAATTTTAATATTATCGTTTAATCTGTTAATTTTAATGGTTAACTAATGTTGATAAATAGGGAAGATAAGTTTCACTCGACTACCAAGCAGACTCTATGTTAAACCTCACCCCCCATTTGCCTTATTTACATCCCTATATTCTATATAAAAGACATCTTTTCGGACTGATGTCTTAGAATGGTTGTTCACAAACAAACACTTGATATAAAATGTTAATCAAGATTTTTTGTCATTTTTTTGGTATTTTTGATAATCTAATGATGTATCAATATAAAAAATAATGAATAGTTAAGTTTTTTTTTTTTAATTTCGTCCATCATTTTAACTTAAATTTCCTATAAAAATATTAACACAATCAAAATAATCCTAGCTCATAAAATTTGAACGATCTAACAAGCAACGGGCAGAAAAACATGACTCATAGTCTGACTTTCAACTGAACAACATGCCATGACATCGCTTCAGACTGTCTTTCGACTTGTATAAAAAAAAAAGGAGAACTTCATCCGAGTCCTAATTTTGAAAAATTTTTATTTTTAAATACGAATCCGTTTATAGTCTTTATGATCCCTTACTTTTCAAAAACTCATCAAATTGATCATTCTGCCATCATTTTGGTCCTATGTTTAATATAAGAACTTCATTTTGGTCCATATGTTTCTAGAAAACTTCATTTTGGTCCTTATGTTTATTAAAAATGATGACAGAAGGACTAATTTGATGAGTTTTTGAAAAGTAAGGGACCATGAAGGCTATAAACGGATTCGTATTTAAAAAATTTTTTTAAAAAACCATGTCCAGATGAAGTTCTCAAAAAAAAAAAAAAAGACCATCTTTCAGCTTTACAACATCCAACGACATCGTTTTTGTCCGTATCATCAGCAATGGCACGTCCGTAATAATCTGAAACTCCCAGTCAGCAGCAAATCCATCAGATTTCAGACCACATAATCAGCACCGGGGCACACTGGCCCCACATGAACCCCATTCCACTGGATAGCCCCAATGGCCCACAAAAACAACCTTCACAATCCCCACCCACGCGCAACTCCAGCACCTGTCATACAACCCCCATCTCTTACTCTCCACATGTCACATAATAAATTACTTTAATTTCCCGGCAACACAACCCACACTCAAAAAAGAAAAACCCTAATTTCTGCTCCATTTCAAGACTGTACTAGTCCACCACACATCTTCCACCAGCAAACAGAGCAAAACTCATCAAAATTCATTGAAACCCCAGAAGATCAGTTCACTTGAAGCAGCTATTTTCATTAAAAAAATGGCGGAGGAGAAGAAGAGAGAAGAAGAAGAAAGCCAAGTGAGTGAATACTCATCGGAGGACGAAGGAACAGAGGATTACAGGCGAGGAGGGTACCACGCGGTGCGTATTGGAGATACATTCAAGAATGGTCGCTATCTCGTCCTCTCCAAGCTCGGCTGGGGCCACTTCTCCACTGTTTGGCTCGCATCAGACACTCTCTCTTCTGTATGTTTCTCCTGTCTTTTTACTTTACCTTGTTTGGTTTCTGAGAAAGCTGAAGAATTGACTAGAAAGTTTATGAAATTTTGGAAGAAATGGTGGTTTAAGTAGTAATTTGTTTGTTAATGGTGGTTTTTTAAAATGTTGAACTAGGGGGTTTGTTGACAAGAAAGTTTATAATTTTTTTTTAAAATTGGTAATAATTTGTTTGTTAAAGGTGGTTTTTTTTTTTTTTTATTTTTTTTATTTTTTATGTTGAATTAGGGTTGGAATTGTTAACATTATTAGAAATTTATTGTTTGTAGCGATATGTAGCTTTGAAAATCCAGAAGAGTGCTCAGCATTACACTGAAGCGGCTATGGATGAGATAAAGATACTGAAGCAGATTGCAGATGGAGATCCGGATGATAAGAAGTGTGTTGTTAAGCTTTTGGATCATTTTAAGCATTCGGGTGCAAATGGACAGCATATGTGTATGGTTTTTGAGTACTTGGGTGATAATCTGTTGACTCTTATTAAGTATAGTGATTACCGAGGGGTTCCTTTGCACATGGTTAAACAGATTTGTTTTCATATTTTAGTGGGTTTGGATTATTTGCATCATCAACTTTCGATTATTCACACTGATTTGAAGCCGGAGAATGTGTTGCTTTTGTCGATGATTGATCCTGCAAGAGATCCTAGGAAATCGGGTGCTCCTGTTATCCTTCCTCTGAAGAAGGATAATGTTCAGGTGACTGAGTCCAGTGCTTCAAAAGATGTTAAGAGCAAGTATGGGGATTTGACCAAGAATCAGAAAAAAAAGATCCGGAAGAAGGCAAAGAAGGCAGCTCAGAGTGGAGGAAGGAATGAAGCATCTGAGGAAAATGAGGTGGATTCCAAAACATCTAGTCCGGATGTTTATGTTGGTGGGAAATCTAATGGGAACTCTGTTGAAGAACTACAGAATTGTTCCATCATAAAAGATGATTCGGCAAAGAGTGGTGGAGTGAAGGATGCTACCCATGGTAATCAAAGGCATAGAAGGCCGAGCTGTTCTACAAGGAAAAAACTTTTGGCATCAGTTGATCTGAAATGCAAATTGGTTGATTTTGGAAATGCTTGTTGGACATACAAACAGTTTACAAATGACATTCAGACGAGGCAGTATAGGTGTCCGGAGGTTCTTCTTGGAGCAAAATACTCAACTTCAGCGGATTTATGGTCCTTTGCTTGCATTTGCTTTGAGCTAGCCACGGGGGATGTTCTTTTTGATCCTCACAGTGGTGACAATTATGATAGGGATGAGGTGTGCATATTTTCTCTTACTGTTGACACTACACTTTACCTTATTATTTTCCTCTATCATTAAAGGACCTATTTGCCAATTAAACACTTCACACTTTCTAGTCTGGGGATATTACGTATTTTGTTAAATGATTTGGACCTTAGTGATTGTTGGATGTGGTCATGAAGTTGGAGTTAGATCAGATAATATAGGCTTAATTAAATAAGATGTGTTGATGGTCCCAATGAACACATGCAAAACCAGGATTATTTGAGGGAATTTTTATTTAGATCTTACTTCTCTGTTCCTTCCAATATTATTTTTGTTTTGCATATGTAAAACAAACTAGAGTACCAGTAAACAGTTTTGTTTGAGAACATGCGGAAAACTTGAAAATGCAAAGTCTGATGTGGGAAATGTTTTCAGGAAACACTAAGCTTAATTATGGCTGCTTTGTTAAGTAAAAATCTCTTATTGAGCTTTAAGCTATTGCTCATGTTTCTTCTCCATTTTTGCACGTTAGATTCTACTTTGGGTTTCTTTTTTTATCTTTGAGCATTTGGTCTCCTTATTTTGCTTAAAGGAATGTGAAGTTCAAGCAGTAGAAAGACATCCTGAAATGTATCTTTTCATTCTTGCATGTGTTTTAAGCATCGGATCGAAAATTCTGATCTACTGATAATATTGTATATTGTCTTTGACTACTGATTATATTACACCTTGTCTTTGCTGCATGGTCTGTAGTATACTAGATTTGCTATTGGTTTTGTGTGTTTGTTCATTTTCTTCTTCCTTTGTCTCTTTTTAACTTCTAGCATTCACCCACAGGATCACTTGGCATTGATGATGGAGCTTCTGGGGATGATGCCACGCAAGGTAAGATTTAGGCATTACCTTTCAAGAATAACATTTTACACTTGATCATTACTGTTACTCAGTGTAACGACATTCGTTTGCTTCAGTGCTTTCTAAACTGACCACATACATATAGTCTTCACAGATTATTTCTTCATTCAAGTCTCTAAACAAATACTTTTCTCAGATTGCATTAGGTGGTCGATATTCCCGTGATTTCTTCAATAGACAGGGTGATTTGAGGCACATCCGTCGTCTGCGTTTTTGGCCTCTTAAAAAGGTGCTTCTAGAGAAGTATGACTTCAGTGAGCAAGATGCAAATGATATGGCTGATTTCCTTGTTCCTTTGCTTGATTTTGTGCCTGAAAAGAGACCAACAGCAGCTCAGTGTCTTAGTCATCCATGGATCAGTGCAGGTCCTAGGCTGCTTGAGCCTTCTGTGGCTGCTATTCAGTCACAGGCTACAGAAGGAAGTATAATAGAAAAGAAGAGGGAGAAGGATGAGAGAGAGGCCATGGAGGAAGGAATAGGAAATATAGCCATTGACAGAGTTTCACAGCCACCTAACGAACAAGAAACTCAACTCAACAGAAATGACTAACATGTTAAGGTAGTCTTTTGTTACACATTTTTCAGTGTTTTGCTTCTTTACTCAGATAATCTTGCCAAAATATGGCTTACATATTTTTGAGGAATGTTGGATTTTCACGTTAAATTGAGATCCATATGATGCCATGAGAGAGGTGAACTAAGAACATTGGGTCGTGGAGTAGGTGGGTGGCTAATCAGTTGTCAGTTGTTCTAGATAGCGGCTGAAGTTTGCTCAATGTACTTTTTCATTTCTCAAGCTCAACCTCCAGCTATGTTCCACAGAAGTAATTAGTGTATCTTTGTACAAGTCACAAAATTTTTTCCTTGGAGGGTTCATGTACCGAACTTCGTCTAGAGTAGGAGTTATTTGAAGATACAATTATACATTTGATTGGATTTATGATTCTTGATAACAGAGACGGTTGCTCAATTCCTTGATCTCTGCATCTTAGGGAACTGGTATCTTATAAATTGTTTCTTTCAATGCCCTTCTTTAGTTCTTTTAGAACATACTCAAGTTGGTAAGAAAATTCAGGCTGATTTTGAATGCACCTAAGGCAGCTATTATTTATCAAAAACCAAGCATGTGAGAATTGAAGTACCACCTCCATTGCAATGAGTCTTCTGGTTTACCTTCATTGCCTCATTTTGATATGAGCTAAAGCATTACTTAATGGTTTTGAAATTGTATACAAGCATCAGGTGTTTTCCAATTATCTTAAAGATATTGTTCAGTTTCAAGTACTACCATGTCTACCTAATATTGATTCATTATATTGAGGTGCTTGATCTTATGCCAGTACCTGATTTATCTGGGGTGGGATTCTTTGGAACGCCTGCTCATTTAGGTTTGGACATTAATCATTATTCATCATATCACATGACAGTATTATTGGAGCGCTCAGGGCATATGCAAACATCTTCCATATTTAGAATGGCCTGCCAAAAAACTAGTTACTCAGAAAGCAGCAAGAAGCTATCGGTCCACTGGCTGACCATAGCTTTGCCTGTGCCTCAAATCAGGTTGGGTTGGTATTCTAGTTGGTCTGGTATCTTGCAGCTGCATAGCAACTACGCTCATTAATCTGAAGCCGTTTTCTCACAAACTTGATGGTATGGTCCAATGTCACGAAGGCTGGTTTGATAGATATGTTAATCATAATGTTGCTGCTGCTGAACGTAACTAAAACATGACATCTAAATGGTGGTGCTGCTGATCTGCAGCTAAATTGCATATATTGAGGACCATGCTACTGACCTGTGAGTGTGAAAACATTGATCTATCTATGAAGTCGTAGATGTATAAAATTGAATATCAAAATGGTAAAGCTGAACAGAGTCTGTGATGCTTCCATACAGGATCTTTTACATTTGAAATGCACATCAGTCGATGGCACTGAAAGCAGATATCAGTCTTGCTGATGTATTAGTGACACACCCAGCAAACTGTCAGGTATGAGTTGGTTCATAAGCAAATGTTTCAAACTTCCAGTGGCAGGATCTGCTTGCAACGTTTGCATCTATGCCCAGGCCAAAGTTCAACTTCAGAAAAGACAGAATTCATATTGCATAATGATAGTCGTAACTAAGAACTCGATACGTCCATGCAATAAAACGTGGGCTGGGGTTTTGTTTTCTTATTGAGGACGAGAAAAATTAAAGAAGAAATGGTCTAGGATTGAATAATCTCAGTGGCAGGGATATTCAATGATGAAAGTGTGAGCAGATACTAATAGAAATGAGAACGCAAGTAGATGGATGCTCAAAATACTTTTCACTGGAAGGTATCGTCCAAAAGAACAAACCTTACCTAAACTCAAATCACTTCCTTTAACTTCAGAATTTTCCTAGCTTTGAGACGTGGATACAGGATAAAAAATAGCACAACCATAACAACAATTATCCCTGCGGTTGTTGCCCAAAATGCTTGCTGCATCAAGCCAAACAAAAGGGTAAATTGACATGGCCAACAATAGCCATCGGCAAAGAAGGAGAACCCAGCACTACACAGCAATGACAAGTAATTGAATAACATGCAACATCTTCTTTGAGATAGGACCTCAAGTTCATGTGAAATATACCTGCAGCCAGGACTAAAATCTTGAGATTAGCCCAAGGATAATAATTTCCAATTTCCAAATTTGTTTGAGTAACTTTTTGGAGACGAAGGCCATACCGGCAATTAGAGCACCGGCTGCTACACAGAAGGTACAAACCTGGAGAAGTAATTCCACTCTGCTTACATTCAGACTCCAAGAGCTGATAAATTAAAGCAATTTAATCCCACTGAATTAATAAAAGGAGAATAAGTTCAGATCTACGAATAATAAAAAATTTAATTCTACAAATGAATCAATTCAAATCGAGTCATCCAGCTCCAGCAAGCAATTGTTCTTAACAAACAAAAGGTTTTTGTATAATATTGTTATTTTCTTCACTTTTTGCACTTTTTTCTTTCAGTACGTGCTGAATGTCTTGTCTCCCACTGACTGAAATGAACGGTCGAGCGCAATATTCTAGACCCTCCTTTGTAAGACCTTTTCTTTCAATCGATCAACCATAATTACAGAAACATTTGGGTTTGATGCTCTTCTCGCTGCTGTAAAAATAAAATTATACCTAATATGATCAGACAAAAGTTGAATTGGTCTTGCGATGTGGGAAAACTATCACCTCTTTTTCCCCAAAATTTACACACAGGAAAACGAGGGAAATTATAAGAAGACATCACATTTTCTCATTGCCGTGACGAAGAAAGTGATCACACTGTATAAAATAAGGTCCAAGTCGTGGATGCTATGGGTCTAAAAAAGATAATGATATGGCATTACAATAAAATATGATATTCATACCGAAATATTCATACTAGACATTAAAGGTCTGATATAGATATCATTATTTAATTTTGAAAAAAAAAAAATTGAAATTATCATACCGGACATTAAAAGCTGGTATGGATAATACTTTTATTATTATTATCCCTAATTATCCATATTGACATTAAAAGTCTGGTATGGATAATATATATTTTACATTTTAAAAATTTAAATTTGATTATCCATACCAGTCATTAAATGTTCGGTATGGATAATATATATTTTTATTATTATCCATACTTATCTATATTGGACACTAATGATCTGGTATGAATAATATATATTTTTAAAAATTCAAGTTTGATTATCCATACCGGGCATAAAAAGCCCGGTATGGATAATTATTTTTTATTAGTATCAATATTTATCCATACCAAGTGTTGATGGCCCGGTATGGATAATATATATTTTATATTTTCAAAAATTTAAGTTTGATTATCCATATCGAGTATTAAAAGCCCAATATGGATAATATTTTTTTAATTATTATCCATACTTATTCACACCAAGCACTAATGACCCGATATGGATAATATATTTTATATTTTAAAAATTTAAAGTTGATTATCCATATCGAACATCAAAAGCCCGATATGGATAATATTTTGTTATTATTATCAATAAATATGGGCCGTAAGTCTGGTATGGATAATATATATTTTATTTTTTAAAAATTTAAATTTAATTATCCATACTGAACATTAAAAGCCCGATACATTAATAACTATGATAATTTTATTATTATTTATCCATAATTATCCATATGGGTATTGAGAGCCCGGTATGGATAATATTTTTTTAATTATAATCCATAATTATCCATACCTCTTGCGACATTTAAAAGCATACTGAGAAACAAGGTAATAAAGTTATACAACTTGAAACTTATGCATGTTAGAAGTTAAACACTATTGTTGCACGTTTACCTTAGAAGTTAAACAATGTTTATTGCATCTTTACCTATCGAATCAAACTCTTAAAAATTATTGGAAAGGTTGACCGAATCTTAGCAAATCTTAGAGGATATTTAGGAATCAATTATGTAATGAAGTCTTGTGATTGTAATTGTATAGTTACTAGAAGTTAGGGATTTTGATTATGTAAGTAGTCCAAAATTATGGCTAGAAGCGTTGTGTATAAAAGAGGGTCTGTGCAATTTTAATACATATAAATATAATACAATCATATAAATCTTCAAAAATTATGGTCACTGAACATAATATTAGAGTTTATTTGACAAAAGACCCAACTGTTTGACTCAGGAACTTTCTCTCTCTCTCTCTCTCTCTCTCTCTCTCTCTTTCTCTTTTAATTATAGCATAGAACAAATCAAGCCTTTATTCAGATCCTCGTGATAGATCTATAAAGCAAATCTAGTCTAGCATCTAAAGCACGTGTTAAAAACTTCATGTAGGACATTTACTGATCATTTTCAGCTTTCAATGTAATAGTTGCTTAACAATGTACAAATGCATAGATTTAAATGGAAGTAAGGTATAACCTTTGAAGATAATTTTCCAAAAGCATTATGAAATCACACTTTCAATTCTTGCACAAAGTTAACTATCACTATAGTGTCTTAATCAATAAATAGTAGTTAGTAATTAATTCATCTGAATCAGTGTATAGTATAACCAACATGGACATGTAAATCATTCAGTCTAAGATTGTCAACTAAGTATATAAGCTTTCAACAAACCGAAACATAATCATCATCGCAATACAACTCTACTAATTCTTTATCTCATATCATTTCCACTTAAATTCGAAACTTATTTGTGAAGACAGAAATTTAGAATTGCACTGATAAAATACTCAGCCCAAGCTGCAATTGGCCTAGTAAGATCTTTAAGGGTAAAATTCATTGGGCAATTAATCAACGTTATTAGTTTTTTTAGCCAATTGTACAACCTCATAACTTGAACTGAATCAAAATGATGGTAAGAGTTTTCAAGTTAATATAAGACAGCATAATCAACTTGTCCGTACTCTTCTCTGACAAAATTAACGCATAAAACAAACCGTTAACATACATAGACACACACACACATAACACAACAACACAACAACAATAACAACAACAACAACATCTAAAGCAAAGTACACTCGTGGCCAAGATGGATCAAAAGACGAGTATAGAGATTGCAAATGCAGTCAGTGCTAGGGTTATTAAAATCCTTCTCTGTCATAGCAGCTACTTGTAATTGTCAATATTAAGATGATTGCTTGCGTTGAAAGCTTGGGGTTCGACATTTGATTATCGTCTACAACACAGACAATTTGCTTTAAGTGTTGGTTCAAATTCAACTTTTTTTTTTTTCCAAGTGTCAATCGGTTGCTCTCGGTTTTCTACGCCCATTTAATACAAGTCCCACCAAATCACAACATAATTAAGGAATTCCATGGTTGCCAATTTCACTTTCTTTTCCAACTCTAAGTACACATCATAATCATTCTTGTCTTGGAATAGAAGAATCTTCATTTTGATGCTATCTAAGTCATGATCTTGTCTCTCTTCCTATATTCCAAAATGTCTATATCCTCTATTGAACCTGTCTCTTTGACCACCTCTACCACCTCTTGCAAATCTACCCATGTTAACAATAGTAGCTTCGTTATCAATTTCCAAATCTCTCATATATTTAGCCTCAAAATGTCTATTTCCTCAATTGAACCTATCTCTCTCTTATTCTCTCTGTAAATTAATTATAACATAGAACAAATCAGACTTATATTCGGATTCTCGTGATAAATCTATAAAGCAAATCTAGTATAGTATTTAAAGCATATGTTAAAACTTCATGTAGGACATTTACCGATCATTTTCAACTTTCAACATAATAGCTGCTTAACAACGTACAGATGCATGAATTTAAAATGTGAGTAAGGTATAACCTTTGAAGATAATTTTCCAAAAACATTACGAAATCACACTTTCAATTCTTGCACAATGTTAACTATCACTATAGTGTCTTAATCAATAAATAGTAGTTGATAATTAATTCATCTGAAACAATATATAGTATAACCAACAAGGACATGTAAATCATTCAGTCTAAGATTGTCAATTAGATATATAAGCTTTTAACTAACCAAGACATAATCACCATCATAATACAACTTTACTAATTCTTTATCTCATATCATTTCCACTTAAATTTGAAACTTATTTGTGAAGACAGAAATTTAGAATTGCATTGATAAAATACTCAGTCCGAGCTGCATTTGGCCTTGTAAGATCTTCAAGGTAAAATTCATTGGACAACTAATCGACGTTATTAGCTTTTTTAGCCAATTGTACAACCTCATAGCTTAGATTGAATTAAAATGATGGTAATAATTTTCAAGTTAATATAAGACAACATAATCAATTTATCCGTACTCTTCTCTGACAAAATTAACCCATAAAACAAACCGTTAACATATAAGACACACACACACACAACACATATACAACAACAACAACAACAACAATAACAACAACAACAAAATCTAAAGCAAAGCGCAAACGTGGCCAAGGTGGATCAAAAGACGAGTATAGAGATTGCAAATGCAGTCAGTGCTAGGGTTATTAAAATCCTTCTCTGTAATAGCAGCTACTTGTAATTGTCAATATTGAGATGATTGCTTGCGTTGAAAGCTTGGAGTTCGACATTTGATTATCGTCTACAACATAGACAATTTGCTTTAAGTGTCGGTTCAAATTCAGTTTTTTTTTTTTTTTCAAGTGTCAATCAGTTGCTCTCGGTTTCTACGCCCATTTAATATAAGTCCTACAAAATCAAAACATAATTAGGGAATTCTATGGTTGTCAATTTCACTTTCTTTTCCAACTCTAAGCACATCAGAATCATTCTTGTCTTGGAATAGAAGAATTTTCATTTTGATGCTATCTAAGTCATGATCTTCTCTCTCTTCCTATATTCCAAAATGTCTATATCCTCTATTGAACCTGTCTCTTTGACCACCTCTACCGCCTCTTGCAAATCTACCCATGTTAACAATAGTGGCATCGTTATCAACTTCCAAATCTCCCCTATATTTAGCATCAAAATATTTATCTCCTTAATTGAACCTATCTCTCTCTTATTATCTCTGTAAATTAATTATAGCATAGAACAAATCAGACTTATATTCGGATTCTCGTGATAAATCTATAAAGCAAATCTAGTCTAGTATTTAAAGCACGTGTTAAAACTTCATGTAGGACATTTACCGATCATTTTCAGCTTTCAACATAATAGCTACTTAACAACGTACAGATGCATGAATTTAAAATAGGAGTAAGGTATAACCTTTGAAGATAATTTTCCAAAAGTATTAAGAAATCACACTTTCAATTCTTGCACAATGTTAACTGTTACTATAGTGTCTTAATCAATAAAGAGTAGTTGGTACATAAACATAGACACACACACGCACATATACAAAACAACAACAACAACAAAAATCTAAAGCAAAGCGCATTCATAGCCAAGTTTGAAACTTACTTATGAAGACAGAAATTTAGAATTGCACTGATAAAATATTTAGTCCGAGCTGTATTTGACATTGTAAGATCTTTAAAGATAAAATTCATTAGGCAACTAATCGATGTTATTAGTTTTTTTAGCCAATTGTACAACCTCATAGCTTGGACTGAGCTAAAATGATGGTCAAGATTTTCAAGCTAATATAAGACAACATAATCAACTTGTCCGTACTCTTCTCTGACAAAATTAACGTATAAAACAAACCATTAACATATATAGACACACACACGCATATAACAACAACAACAACACAATAAAACAAAAACAACAACAACAAAATCTAAAGCAAAGCGCACTCGTGGCCAAGGTGGATAAAAAAAAAAAGGTACAGATATTGCAAATGCAGTCAGTGCTAGGGTTATTAAAATCCTTCTCTGTCATCGCAGCTACTTGTAATTGCCAATATTGCGATGATTGCTTGCGCTGAAAGCTTGGGGTTCGACATTTGATTATCGTCTACAACACAAACAATTTACTTTAAGTGTCGGTTCAAATTCAGTTTTTTTTTTTTTTTTTTTCAAGTGTCAATCGGTTGCTCTCAGTTTCTACGCCCATTTAATACAAGTCCCACCAAATCACAACATAATTAGGATATTCTATGGTTGCCAATTTCACTTTCTTTTCCAACTCTAAGTACACATTAGAATCATTATTGTCTTGGAATAGAGGAATCTTCATTTTGATGTTATCTAAGTCATGATCTTGCCTCTTTTCATATATTACAAAATGTCTATATCCTCTATTGAACCTATCTCTTTGACCACCTCTACCGCCTCTTGCAAATCTACCCATGTTAACAATAGTGGCATCGTTATCAACTTCCAAATCTCCCTTATATTTAGCCTCAAAATGTCTATCTCCTCAATTGAACATATCTCTTTCTTCTCTCTATATTAAATTAGCATAGAACAAATCAGGCTTATATTCGGATTCTCGTGATAAATCTATAAAGCAAATCTAGTCTAGTATTTAAAGCACGTGTTAAAACTTCATGTAGGGCATTTACCGATCATTTTCAGCTTTCAACATAATAGCTGTTTAACAACGTACAGATACATGAATTTAAAATAGGAGTAAGGTATAACCTTTGAAGATAATTTTCCAAAAGCATTACGAAATCAGACTTTCAATTCTTGCACAATGTTAACTGTCACTATAGTGTCTTAATCAATAAATAGTAGTTGGTAATTAATTCATCTGAATTAATATATAGTATAACCAATATGGGCATGTAAATTATTCAGTCTAAGATTGTCAATTAGGTATATAAGCTTTTAACTAACCAAGACATAATCATCATCACAATACAACTTTACTAATTCTTTATCTCATAGCATTTTCACTTAAATTTGAAACTTACTTGTGAAGACAGAAATTTAGAATTGTACTGACAAAATACTAAATCTAAGTTGTATTTGACCTTGCAAAATCTTCAAGGGTAAAATTTATTGGGTAACTAATCAACGTTATTAGCTTTTTTAGCCAATTGTACAACCTCATAGCTTGGACTGAACCAAAATGATGGTCAGGGTTTTCAAGCTAATATGAGACAACATAATCAACTTGTTTGTACTCCTCCGACAAAATTAATGCATAAAACAAACGTTAACATAACATAGACACACACACACACACACACACACACACACACATAACAACAACAACAACACAACAACATAAAACCAACAAAAAAATCTAAAGTAAAGCGCACTCGTGGTCAAGTTTGAAACTTACTTGTGAAGACAGAAATTTAGAATTGCACTGATAAAATACTCAGTCCGAGCTGTATTTGGCCTTGTAAGATCTTCAAGGATAAAATTCATTGGGTAACTAATCGACGTTATTAGCTTTTTTAGTTAATTATATAATCTCATAGTTTGGACTGAATTAAAATGATGGTAAGGGTTTTCAAGATAATATAAGGCAGCATAATCAACTAGTCATATTTTTTTTCTTTGACAAAAATTAACGCATAAAACAAACCGTTAATATATATAGACACCCACACACACAAATATAACAAACAACAACAACATAACAACAACAACAAAATCTAAAGCAAAGCGCACTCGTGACCAAGTTTGAAACTTACTTGTGAAGACAGAAATTTAGAATTGCACTGATAAAATACTCAGTCCGAGCTGTATTTGGCCTTGTAAGATCTTCAAGGATAAAATTCATT
>CM034473.1:17046186-17261129 GCA_019925255.1 Litchi chinensis | reverse complement strand
TCTCTCTCTTATTCTCTCTGTAAATTAATTATAACATAGAACAAATCAGACTTATATTCGGATTCTCGTGATAAATCTATAAAGCAAATCTAGTATAGTATTTAAAGCATATGTTAAAACTTCATGTAGGACATTTACCGATCATTTTCAACTTTCAACATAATAGCTGCTTAACAACGTACAGATGCATGAATTTAAAATGGAGTAAGGTATAACCTTTGAAGATAATTTTCCAAAAGCATTACGAAATCACACTTTCAATTCTTGCACAAAGTTAACTATCACTATAGTGTCTTAATCAATAAATAGTAGTTGATAATTAATTTATCTGAAACAATGTATAGTATAACCAACATGGACATGTAAATCATTCAGTCTAAGATTGTCAATTAGATATATAAGCTTTTAACTAACCAAGATATAATCACCATCATAATACAACTTTACTAATTCTTTATCTCATATCATTTCCACTTAAATTTGAAACTTATTTGTGAAGACAGAAATTTAGAATTGCATTGATAAAATACTCAGTCCGAGCTGCAATTGGCCTTGTAAGATCTTTAAGGGTAAAATTCATTGGACAACTAATCGACGTTATTAGTTTTTTTAACCAATTGTACAACCTCATAGCTTGGACTGAATTAAAATGATGGTAAGAGTTTTCAAGTTAATATAAGACAACATAATCAACTTGTCCGTACTCTTCTCTGACAAAATTAACCCATAAAACAAACCGTTAACATACATAGACACACACACACACACACATATAACACAAACAACAACAAAACAATAACAACAACAAAATCTAAAGCAAAGCGCACTCGTGGCCAAGGTGGATCAAAAGACGAGTATAGAGATTGCAAATGCAGTCAGTGCTAGGGTTATTAAAATCCTTCTCTGTCATAGCAGCTACTTGTAATTGTCAATATTGAGATGATTGCTTGCGTTGAAAGCTTGGAGTTCGACATTTGATTATCGTCTACAACACAGACAATTTGCTTTAAGTGTCAGTTCAAATTCAGTTTTTTTTTTTTTTTTCAAGTGTCAATCAGTTGCTCTCGGTTTCTACGCCCATTTAATACAAGTCCCACCAAATCAAAACATAATTAGGGAATTCTATGGTTGTCAATTTCACTTTCTTTTCCAACTCTAAGTACACATCAGAATCATTCTTGTCTTGGAATAGAAGAATTTTCATTTTGATGCTATCTAAGTCATGATCTTGTCTCTCTTCCTATATTCCAAAATGTCTATATCCTCTATTGAACCTGTCTCTTTGACCACCTCTACCACCTCTTGCAAATCTACCCATGTTAACAATAGTGGCATCGTTATCAACTTCCAAATCTCCCCTATATTTAGCATCAAAATATTTATCTCCTTAATTGAACCTATCTCTCTCTTATTCTCTCTGTAAATTAATTATAGCATAGAACAAATCAAGCTTATATTCGGATTCTCGTGATAAATCTATAAAGCAAATCTAGTCTAGTATTTAAAGCACGTGTTAAAACTTCATGTAGGACATTTACCGATCATTTTCAGCTTTCAACATAATAGCTGCTTAACAACGTACAGATGCATGAATTTAAAATAGGAGTAAGGTATAACCTTTGAAGATAATTTTCCAAAAGCATTACGAAATCACACTTTCAATTCTTGCACAATATTAACTGTCACTATAGTGTCTTAATCAATAAAGAGTAGTTGGTAACATAGACACACACACGCATATAACAACAACAACAACAACAACAAAATCTAAAGCAAAGCGCATTCATAGCCAAGTTTGAAACTTACTTGTGAAGACAGAAATTTAGAATTGCATTGATAAAATATTCAGTCCGAGCTGTATTTGTCTTGTAAGATCTTCAAGGGTAAAATTCATTGGGCAACTAATCGATGTTATTAGCTTTTTTAGCCAATTGTACAACCTCATAGCTTGGACTGAGCTAAAATGATGGTAAGATTTTCAAGCTAATATAAGACAACATAATCAACTTGTCCGTACTCTTCTCTGACAAAATTAACGTATAAAACAAACCGTTAACATATATAGACACACACACGCATATAACAACAACAACAACAATAACCAACAATAACAACAACAACAAAATAAAGCAAAGCGCACTCGTGGCCAAGGTGGATCAAAAGACGAGTATAGAGATTGCAAATGCAGTCAGTGCTAGGGTTATTAAAATCCTTCTCTGTCATAGCAGCTACTTGTAATTGCCAATATTGCGATGATTGCTTGCGCTGAAAGCTTGGGGTTCGACATTTGATTATCGTCTACAACACAAACAATTTGCTTTAAGTGTCGGTTCAAATTCAGGTTTTTTTTTTTTTTTTCCAAGTGTCAATCGGTTGCTCTCAGTTTCTACGCCCATTTAATACAAGTCCCACCAAATCACAACATAATTAGGGAATTCTATGGTTGCCAATTTCACTTTCTTTTCCAACTCTAAGTACACATCAGAATCATTCTTGTCTTGGAATAGAGGAATCTTCATTTTGATGCTATCTAAGTCATGATCTTGCCTCTCTTCCTATATTCCAAAATGTCTATATCCTCTATTGAACCTATCTCTTTGACCACCTCTACCGCCTCTTGCAAATCTACCCATGTTAACAATAGTGGCATCGTTATCAACTTCCAAATCTCCCTTATATTTAGCCTCAAAATGTCTATCTCCTCAATTGAACCTATTTCTCTATTCTTCTCTCTATAAATTAATTATAGCATAGAACAAATCAGGCTTATATTCGGATTCTCGTGATAAATCTATAAAGCAAATCTAGTCTAGTATTTAAAGCACGTGTTAAAACTTCATGTAGGGCATTTACCGATCATTTTCAGCTTTCAACATAATAGCTGCTTAACAACGTACAGATGCATGAATTTAAAATAGGAGTAAGGTATAACCTTTGAAGATAATTTTCCAAAAGCATTACGAAATCACACTTTCAATTCTTGCACAATGTTAACTATCACTATAGTGTCTTAATCAATAAATAGAGTAGTTGGTAATTAATTCATCTGAAACAATATATAGTATAACCAATAAGGGCATGTAAATCATTCAGTCTAAGATTGTCAATTAGGTATATAAGCTTTTAACTAACCAAGACATAATCATCATCACAATACAACTTTACTAATTCTTTATCTCATAGCATTTTCACTTAAATTTGAAACTTACTTGTGAAGATAGAAATTTAGAATTGTACTGATAAAATACTAAGTCCGAGTTGTATTTGACCTTGCAAGATCTTCAAGGGTAAAATTCATTGGGTAACTAATCGACGTTATTAGCTTTTTTAGCCAATTGTACAACCTCATAGCTTGGACTGAACCAAAATGATGGTCAGGGTTTTCAAGCTAATATAAGACAACATAATCAACTTGTTTGTACTCCTCCGACAAAATTAATGCATAAAACAAATCGTTGACATACATAGACACACACACACACACACACACACACACACACATAACAACAACAACAACAACAACAACATAAAAACAACAAAAAATCTAAAGTAAAGCGCACTCGTGACCAAATTTGAAACTTATTTGTGAAGACAGAAATTTAGAATTGCACTGATAAAATACTCAGTCCGAGCTGTATTTGGCCTTGTAAGATCTTCAAGGATAAAATTCATTGGGCAACTAATCGACGTTATTAGCTTTTTTAGTTAATTATATAATCTCATAGTTTGGACTGAATCAAAATGATGGTAAGGGTTTTCAAGATAATATAAGGCAGCATAATCAACTTGTCTGTACTTTTCTCTGACAAAATTAACGCATAAAACAAACCGTTAATATATATAGAACCCACACACACATATATAACAACAACAACAACAATAACAATAACGACAAAATCTAAAGTCAAACGCACTCGTGACCAAGTTGGAAACTTACTTGTGAAGACAGAAATTTAGAATTGCATTGATAAAATATTCAGTTCGAGCTGTATTTGGCCTTGTAAGATCTTCAAGGATAAAATTCATTAGAACAACTAATCGACGTTATTAACTTTTTTAGTCAATTGTACAACCTCATAGCTTGGACTGAACCAAAATGATCGTCAAAGTTTTCAAGTTAATATAAGACAGCATAATCAACTTGTCCATACTCTTTTCTGACAAAATTAACGCATAAAACAAATCGTTAACATATATAGACACACACACATATACATTACATGACTAATAACAGATTAACAATCTAAAACAAAAACGCACTCGTGGTCAAATTTGAAACTTACTTGTGAAGACAGAAATTTAGAATTGCACTGATAAAATACTCAGTCCGAGCTGTATTTGGCCTTGTAAGATCTTCAAGGATAAAATTCATTGGGCAACTAATCGACTTTATTAGCTTTTTTAGTCAATTGTACAACTTCATAACTTGGACTGAACCAAAATGATGGTCAGAGTTTTCAAGCTAATATAAGGCAGTATAATTAACTTGTCCGTACTCTTCTCTGACAAAATTAATGCATAAAACAAACCGTTAACATACATAGACACACACACACATATTACAACAACAACAACAACAACAACAACAACAACAAAATCTAAAGCAAAGCGCATTCATGGCCAAGTTTGAAACTTACTTGTGAAGACAGAAATTTAGAATTGTACTGATAAAATACTCAGTCCGAGCTGTATTTGGCTTTGTAAGATCTTTAAGGATAAAATTAATTGGACAACTAATCGATGTTATTAGCTTTTTTAGCCAATTGTACAACCTCATAGCTTGGACTGAACCAAAATGATGGTAAAGGTTTTCAAGCTAATATAAGACAACATAATCAACTTGTCCGTACTCTTTTCTGACAAAATTAACGCATAAAACAAACCATTAATATACATAGACACACACACACATATAACAACAACAAAAAAACAATAACAAAAACGATAAAATCTAAAGCAAAGCGCACTCGTGGTCAAGTTTGAAACTTACTTGTGAAGACAGAAATTTAGAATTGCACTGATAAAATACTCAGTCCGAGTTGTATTTGGCCTTGTAAGATCTTCAAGGATAAAATTCATTGGACAACTAATCGACATTATTAGTTTTTTTAGCTAATTGTAAAATCTCATAGCTTGGGCTAAACCAAAATGATGATCAGGGTTTCAAACTAATATAAGACAGTATAATCAACTTGTTCGTACTTTTTTTTGAAAAAATTAACGCATAATACAAACTGTTAACATACATAGACACACACACACACACACACACACACACATATAACAACAACAACAACAACAATAGCAACAACAACAAAATTTAAAGCCAAGTACACTTGTGGCCAAGTTTGAAACTTATTTGTCAATACACAAATTAAGAATTGTACTGATAAAATATTCAGTCTCAGCTTTATTTGGCCTTGTAACATCTTCAAAGATAAAATTCATTGGGCAACTAATCGACGTTATTAGTTTTTTTAGTCAATTGTACAGTCTCATAGCTTGGACTGAACCAAAATGATGGTCAGGGTTTTCAAGCTAATATAAGACAGCATAATCAACTTGTCCGTACTCTTTTCTGACAAAATTAACGCATAAAACAAACCGTTAACACACATAGACACACATACACATATAACAACAACAACAACAATAACAACAACAAAATCTAAAGTAAAGCGTACTGGTGGCCAAGTTTGAAACTTACTTGTGAAGACAGAAATTTAGAATTGCACTGATAAAATACTCAGTCCGAACTGTATTTGGCGTTGTAAGATCTTCAAAGATAAAATTCATTTGGCAACTAATCGACGTTATTAGCTTTTTTAGCCAATTGTACAACCTCATAGCTTGGACTAAACCAAAATGATGGTCAGGAGTTTTCAAACTAATATAAGGCAGCATAATCAACTAGTTCGTACTCTTCTTTGACAAAATTAACGTATAAAACAAACGTTAACACACACACACACACACACACACACACACACACACACATATACAACAACAACAACAACAACAATAATAACAACAACAACAAGATCTAAAGCAAAGTGCACTCGTTGCCAAGTTTGAAACTTACGTGTGAAAACAGAAATTTAAAATTGTACTGATAAAATACTCAGTCCGAGCTATATTTGGCCTTATAAGATCTTCAAGGATAAAATTCATTGGACAACTAATCGACGTTATTAGTTTTTTTAGCCAAATGTACAACCTCATAGCTTGGACTGAACCAAAATGATTGTTAGAGTTTTCAAGCTAATATAAAGCAGCATAATCAACTTGTCTGTATTTTTTTCTGACAAAATTAACGCATAAAACAAACTGTTAACATATATAGACACACACTCACATAACAACAATAATAACAACAATACCAAAATCTAAAGTAAAGCGCACTCGTGGTCATGTTTGAAACTTACTTTTGAAGACAGAAATTTAGAATTGCACTGATAAAATACTCAATTCGAATTGTATTTGACTTTGTAAGATCTTCAAGAATAAAATTCATTGGGCAACTAATCGATGTTATTAGTTTTTTTAGCTAATTGTACAACCTCATAGCTTGTACTGAACCAAAATGATGGTCAGAGTTTTCAAGCTAATATAAGACAGCATAATCAACTTGTCCATACTCTTTTCTGACAAAATTAACGCATAAAACAAACAGTTAACATACATAGACACATACACACATACATAACAACAACAACAACAACAACAACAACAACAATAACAACAAAAAAATCTAAAGCCAAGCGTACTCGTGATCAAGTTTGAAATTTACTTGTGAAAACAGAAATTCAGAATTATACTGATAAAATACTCAGTCTGAACTGTATTTGGCCTTGTAAGATCTTCAAGGATAAAATTCATTGGGCAACTAATCGACGTTATTAGCTTTTTTAGTCAATTGTACAGTCTCATAGCTTGGACTGAACCAAAATGATGGTCAGAGTTTTCAAGCTAATATAAGGCAGCATAATTAATTTGTCCGTACTATTTTCTAACAAAATTAATGCATAAAATAAATTGTTAACACACATGGACACACATGCACACATAACAACAACAACAACAAAATCTAAAGTAAAGTGCACTCGTGGCCAAGCTTGAAACTTATTTGTGAAGATAGAAATTTAGAATTGCACCGAGAAAATACTCAGTTCGAGCTGTATTTGGCATTGTAAGATCTTCAAAGTTAAAATTCATTGAGCAACTAATCGACGTTATTAGTTTTTTTAGCCAATTGTACAACCTCATAGCTTGGACTGAACCAAAATGATGGTCAGGGTTTTTAAACTAATATCAGGCAGCATAATCAACTTGTCCATACTCTTTTCTAATAAAGTTAATGTATAAAATAAATCGTTAACACACATAGACACACATACACAGATAACAACAACCATAACAATAACAACAACAATAAAATCTAAAGCAAAGCACACTCGTGACCAAATTTGAAACTTACTTGTGAAGACAGAAATTTAGAATTGCACTGATAAAATACTCAGTCGGAGTTATATTTGACCTTGTAAGATCTTCAAGGATAAAATTCATTGGAAACTAATCGACGTTATTAGCTTTTTTAGTCAATTGTACAACCTCATAGCTTGGACTAAACCAAAATGATGGTTAGAGTTTTCAAGCTAATATAAGACAGCATAATCAACTTGTCCGTACATTTCTCTAACAAAATTAACGTATAAAACAAACTGTTAATATACATAGACACGCACACACACATATTACAACAACAACAATAACAACAACAACAACAACAAAATCTAAAGCAAAATGCACTCGTGGCCAAGTTTGAAACTTACTTGTGAAGACAGAAATTTAGAATTATACTGATAAAATACTCAGTCCGAGCTGTATTTGGCCTTATAAGATCTTCAAGGATAAAATTCATTGGACAACTAATCGACATTATTAGCTTTTTTAGCCAAATGTACAACCTTATAGCTTGGACTGAACCAAAATGATGATCAAGGTTTTTAAGCTAATATAAGACAGCATAATCAACTTGTCTGTACTCTTTTCTAATAAAATTAATGCGTAAAACAAATCGTTAACATACATAGACACACACACACACATATAACAACAACAACAATAACAAAATCTAAAGCAAAGCGCACTAATGGTCAAGTTTGAAACTTACTTGTGAAGATAGAAATTTAAAATTACACCGATAAAATACTCAGTCCGAACTGTATTTGGGCTTGTAAGATCTTTAAGGATAGAATTCATTTGACAACTAACGAACGTTATTAGCTTTTTTAGCCAGTTGTACAGTCTCATAGCTTGGACTGAACCAAAATGATGGTCAGAGTTTTCAAGCTAATATAAGACAACATAATCAATTTGTCCATACTCTTCTCTGACAAAATTAAAACATAAAACAAACCGTTAACATGCATAGACACACACACACACACACACACACACACACACACACACATATTACAACAACAACAACAATAACAACAACAAGAAAATCTAAATCAAAGCGCACTCATTGCCAAGTTTGAAACTTACTTGTGAAAACAAAAATTTATAATTGCACTAATAAAATACTCAGTCCGAGCTGTATTTGGCCTTATAAGATCTTCAAGGATAAAATTCATTTGACAACTAATCGACGTTACTAGCTTTTTTAGCTAATTGTACAACCTCATAGTTTAGACTGAACCAAAATGATGATCATAGTTTTCTATCTAATATAAGACAGTATAATCAACTTGTACATACTCTTCTCTGGCAAAATTAACGCATAAAACAAACCGGTAACATACATAGACACACACACACACATATTACAACAACAACAACAACAACAATAACAACAACAACAAAATCTAAAGTAAAGCGCACTTGTTGTCAAGTTTGAAACTTACTTGTGAAGATAGAAATTTAGAATTGCACTGATAAAATACTCAGTCCGAGCTGTATTTGGCCTTGTAAGATCTTCAATGATAAAATTCATTGGACAACTAATCGACGTTATTAGCTTTTTTAGTCAATTGTACAACCTCATAGCTTGGACTGAACCAAAATGATAGTCAGGGTTTTCAAGCTAATATAAGGCAGTATAATCAACTTGTCTGTACTCTTCTCTGACAAAATTAACACATAAAACAAATCGTTAATATACATAAACACACACAAACATATAACAATAATGACAAAATCTAAAGCAAAGTGTACTTATGACCAAGTTTGAAACTTACTTATGAAGACAGAAATTTAGAATTGCACTGATAAAATACTATGTTCGAGCTGTATTTGGCCTTATAAGATCTTCAAGGATAAAATTCATTGGGCAACTAATCGACGTTATTAGTATTTTTAGTTAATTGTACAACCTCATAACTTGGACTGAACCAAAATGATTGTCAGAGTTTTCAAGCTAATATAAGGCAACATAATCAACTTGTACGTACTCTTCTCTGACAAAATTAACCCATAAAACAAATCGTTAACATATATAGACACACACATACACACATACAACAACAACAACAACAACAATAACAATAATAACAAAATCTAAAGTAAAGCGTACTCATGACCAAGGTGGATAAAAAAAAGAGTATAGAGATTACAAATGCAGTTTGTGTTAGGGTTATTAAAATCCTTCTCTGTCATAGCAGCTACTTGTAATTACCAATATTGAGATGATTGCTTGCGTTGAAAGTTTGGAGTTTGACATTTGATTATCGTCTACAACACAGACAATTTGCTTTAAGTATCGATTCAATTTTTTTTTTCCAACTATCAATTGGTTGCTCTTGGTTTCTACACCCATTTAATACAAGTCTCATACAATCATAATATAATTAGAAAATTCCATGGTTGCCAATTTCACTTTCTTTTCCGACTCTATGTACACATAAGAATCATTCTATTCTTGGAATAGAGAAATCTTCATTTTGATGCTAAGTCACGATCTTGCCTTTCTTCCTATATTCCAAAATGTTTATCTCTTCTATTGAATTTCTCTTTAACCATCTCTATCACTTCTTGTAATTTTGCCCATGTTAACAATGGTGACATCATCATCAACTTCTAAATCTCTACTATATTTAGCCTCAAAATGTCTATCTCCTTCGTTGAACTCATTTATCTCTTTTTCTCTTTCTAAATTAATTATAATGTATAAAAAATCTGGCTTACAATTGAATCCTCACGATAGATCTACAAAGCAAATCTAGTCTAGCATCTGAAGCACGTGTTAAAACTTCATGTAGGGCATTTACCGATCATTTTCAGCTTTCAACATAATAGTTGTTTAACAATGTACAGATGCATTAATTCACAATGAGAGTAAGATATAACATTTGAAGATAATTTTCCAAAAGCATGACGAAATCGCACTTTCAATTCTTGCACAATGTTAACTGTTACTATAGTGTCTTAATCAATAAATAGAAGTTAGTAATTAATTCATCTGAATCAATGTATAGTACAACCAACATGGACATGTAAATTATTCAGTCTAAGATTGTCAACTAGATATATAAGTTTTTAACTAACCAAGATATAATCATCATTACAGTACAACTTTACTAATTCTTTATAGTATATCATTTCCACTTAAATTTGAAACTTACTTGTGAAGACAGAAATTTAGAATTGTACTGATAAAATACTCAGTCCAAACTGCATCTGGCCTTGTAAGATCTTGAAGGGTAAACTTCATTGTGAAACTAATCGATGTTATTCACTCTTTTAGCAAATTGTACAACCTCATAACTTGGACTGAACCAAAATGATGATCGATGGTTTTCAAGCTAATATAAGACAGTATAATCAGCTTGTTCGTACTATTATTTTATAAAATAAACACATAAAACAAATCATTAACATACATATAATATATATAGACACACACACACACACACACACACAAAAACAACAACAACAACAACAACAACAAAATCTAAAGCAAAGAAAAACAAAGTGCTCTCATGACTGAAGTAGATCAAAAGACGAGTGTAGAGATTACAAATGCAGTCAGTGCTAGGGTTATTAAGATCCTTTTCTACCATAACAACTATTTGTGACTTTACCAATATTTAGATGATTGCTTGCGTCGAAAGCTTCTGGTTCGATATTTGATTATCATCTACAATACATAATCTGCTTTAAGTCTCGGTTCAAATTTGAGTTTTTTTTTTTTTATATAGGAAATTTGGGTATTTTGTTTTTTCTTTTTCTTTTTATGTGGGATTTGTTATAGAGTCAAGTGTCAATTTAAAATTGAGTTTTTTTTTTTTTTTTTTTAAAAAAGAAAAGAAATTTGGGTATTTTACTCTTTCTCTTTTTTTTTAGATAGGATTTGTTGTAGATTCAAGTGTCGATTCAAATTTGGGTTTTTTATTTTTGTAATAAAAAATTTATGTATTTTGCTATTTCTCTTTCTTTTTAGGTAGAGTTTGTTATAAAGTCAAGTGTCAATTCAAATTTGGAATTTTTGTTTTTCAACAGAAAATTTTGGGTATTTTTCTCTTCAAGAAAATAAGGCAGTTAAAGGTCATTTGTTTTTATTACGTTTTGCTCATTAGATTTGAATTATATCTATTAAATGATTTTTTTTTTGTTTTTTTTTTTAAGTGATCAAACCTAATGATGAAAAAAAAAAATGGAACCAACCCGAAAAACTCAACCCAACTCGACCCCTGGGCGTTCGAGTCGATTTTCATGTTCAATTCTAAGGTGTTTAGACCCTTCATTGAAAAAACTCCATGTTTCATAGATCAGGTCAGTTCTGGACATTTAGAATCGACCCGACCCGACCCGACCCATGAATAGAGGTACATATGTAATTTCATATGCCCCTATATAAAGCCACCCAACCCTAGATCAGCCAAATCTCTTCTTCCCCTTCTCTTCTTGTAGCTGCATCCCTTTTTCTCTTCTTCCTCTCATCTATCATCTCTCGTCGTCTATCGCCAACGTGAAGCTCTCCTAGCCGTAGCCGTGGCCATAAAGCTCTTCTCTTCATCACCATGAAGCTCTCTTGGCCATTGCTTCTTCTCGCCATCGCTTCTTCTCACTATCACCGTGAAGCTCCTCTTCTCGCTGTCACAGTGAAGCACTTCTCTTCGCCGTCATTGTCATCCATCTTGGATTTTCGATAACCATTTCAGTAAGCTCTCCTCACCGTAAAACTATTCTCTTCTTTCACTTTGGTTTCTTATTTCAGTTTCAATGTTTGATGACACTTTCACTCATCAACCTCTTTTGAATTTTGAAGCAGTAGCTTGATGGCTTAGTACTTTCAACTTCGATCCTTTGCAGTCCTAGACACTAACAACCAGTAACTCGGTGAGTTTACTAAGTTCACGCTCTCATTTTGCTGCTTAAATCTTGATTTTTACATGCTTAACAGCTTTAGACTTCGTTCAAACTTGATTGGGTGCTTGCGTTTTAATGATTTCATGTTTGTTGTTTTGAATCCTATTTGTTACTTAGCTGTTGTGAGTTGAAATTACATATTATATCCTTTAAGATAAAAATCTTGTTTTAATAAAAATCATGTTGCTTAGTCACTTGAATCTTAGTTGTTGTTTGGTTTTGTTGATTTCGTGTTTTGGAACAAAACGAGAAAATTAATGAATTTTAGTTTAGTTTTGTTGATTTTATATATGTGTGTTGATTTGACTGGTTTAATTATTCTTATTATTCATTGTGTGTCATTGTTATTGTGAATTGATGGAAAAAAATGTAGACAGTGGCTCAAGGTCTAAATTTGATGACGATGGAGTTAGTTCGGTTGGAAATAATCATAATCTTAGGGTGAGTAAAAAAATAGAGAAGAACAGTGAAGGTAGTGGTAGGCTTAAGGTAGATTGTTAGAAATATTTCAAGATTTATAAAACTTATGAGAGGAAAAGAAGGTCTAAGTGTAAACATTGTGGGACTATGTATGCTTGTTATTCCTTCTCTAATGGGCCCACGAACAAACATATTAAATTTAGGTGTAAGATACTCAAAGATAAATAAGTTGATGTCACTTAAAAAACATTACTGAGGCAAAAACATATTAGAAGGATATAGTAGTAATTTGACTACACATTCCTTTAATCAAGAGGAATGTAGGAAAAGATTGGTGGAGATGATTGTACAAGATGAATTGCCATTTAAATTTGTGCAAAACAGGGGATTTCAAAGGTATAGTGAAGCATTGTGCCCTCGATTTCAAATACTATCTAGGAGACCACTAGTGAGAGATGTATACACATTGTATCTGGACGAGAAAGAACTATTGAAGAAAATGATCAAGCAAAGTAAAGTGAGAATTTGTCTAACCACCGACACATGAACTTCAATTCAAAATATTAATTATATAGTTGTGACATCTCACTTTATTGATAATGAGTGGCGGTTGCAGAAGAGGATTTTGAGCTTCACTCCAATAGAAGATCATAGAGGGAAATCAATTGGGAGGTGTATTGAGAGAGTTTTGCTTGATTGAGATATTGATAAAGTTTTTGTCACTATTGTTGATAATGTCAGTGCAAACTTAGTTGCCTTAAACTATTTGATTTGAAAATTGAATAGTTGGCATATGCATGGAACAATTTTAGGAGGAAAATATTTGCATGTTAGATGTTGTGCCCACATATTGAATTTGATTGTGGGTGAAGATTTGAAAGATATGCATGAGTCAATTATAGCCATTTGAAATGCAGTAAAATATATTAGATCTTCTCCTAGCAGATTAGCGAGGTTTAAATAATGTGTTGAAGATGAGAAGCTTAGACAGTCGGGTTTGATATTTATGGATTATCCAATAAGGTGAAACTCGATATAATTGATGTTAGCCAAATTAAAAAAAAAAAAAAAAAAACTTTTAGCAGGTTGGAGGAGGAGGATGGGTATTTTTGCGGAAAATGAAGATGAAAAGAAGATAGTTGGGCCACCTTCTTTAGAGCATCGGGATTATTCCATGGTATTTGTTGATTTCTTACGGACTTTTTATCAGACTATTTTGACATTTAATGCTCTTTATAAGTAATAGCAAATGAACATTTTTCGAATTGATATTCGATATTTCAAACAATCACTGAGTTTGAAGGTTTATCTGATCCGCTTTTGGTTAGGATAGCCTCTAACATAAGGCAAATTTTTTTTAAGTATTGGGGTAAGGTGGGTAAAGGGAAAGGAGGCAGGGGGAGGGGAGGTTGTTTGGATAAAACCAACATGATATTGTTGGTAGCAAAAGGGTTTGACCCTAGGTTCAAATTGGATTATATCCAATGTCAGTTGAAGACGTTTTATCCTTTTACAGCAGCACAATCCATGGTCGCACAGATAAGAAAGTTGTTGGAAGAGTTGTTTGATTATTATAAATCAATGCACTCTAGTAGGGGATGAAGATGATCATTGTTGTGGTAATTCGATTGTGTTTCGTAGTGATAGTTAGAAGATTCAGACTCGCAAAGCAAACATGACTTTAGCAAATAAATTATGGGCAATTAAACAAAAACAACGGAGTGTGAGAGTAGAGAAAAAGACTGAGTTAGATTGTATTTGTTGGAAGAATGTGAGCCAGTAGATAATGAAATGTTTAATTTGTCGCATTGGTGAAAGAATTTTTGTACTAAGTACCCAACTTTGGCAAGCATAGCAAAGGATGTGATGACAATGCAAGTTTTAACGGTGGTGTTGGAATTTGTTTTTAGCATGGATGGTCATATTCTAGATCCATTTAGGAATTCATTAACTCCTAAAATAGTGGAGAAGGTGACTTGTTATCAAAATTGGTTGAGCGCTTCAGACCCAAAGCCAGAAATTGTTAATGTAGATGAGTATGCGAAATATGAAGACAATAGTGTTCAAAATATTCGGTATTACCAAACCGTTGAAACCAGTAAGTTTATAATTTAGTTTAACATTTATATTTTATGTTTTATGCTTATGTTTATATAAATATTACTTGATAATTTGATTTTGCTTAATTTTTGATATAGTGTCGTTCAACGAAGTTGCAAAATAAGTTTCAACTTCATTGGATAATTTGGATTTGTCTTGAAATTTGATGCTAAGATTTTATAGTTTATGTTATTTTTAACATCATTGTTCATTTATTATATGTTTAGTGTTTTTGTATTAATAAATTTGTTTTGAATGACTATAAAAAGGTGTTTGAACTTTGGAGCTAATTCTTGATTGGTTGGAGTTAGATTTGGAGCTAATCTTTGGAGTTTGGAGTTGTCAATTACCATATTTTTTTTCCAAATTGTTGTATTTTTTATGTGTACCATTTTTATGTATTTTTTTTTAAATATATTTTGTTGCATGTTTATGTCTACTGTTTTGTGTAATGTGTGGATGCGGACATTTGATAGTGTTAAAGATTTAAGGGTGTAATGTGTGGATGTGGACATTGGATAGTGTTAAGGACTTAAGGGCATGCTGAATTTTTTTTTTTTTGGCAGTAAGCAGTTTATATGTAGTAGGCATGCTGAAATTTTTTGTGTAATATGTGAATGTGGAGATTGGACAGTAGGCAAGTTGTGTGCAGTAGGCATGCTGGAATTTTTTGTATAATGTGTGGATGTAGAGATTGGATAGTGTTGAGGAATTAAATTTAGATGTAGTAGGTGGATGTGGAGATTGGATAGTGTTGAGAATTTAAGGGCATGTTGAATTTTTTTTTTTTTCCTTTACATTGCAGGGAGTAGGTTGAAATTCTTCACCCACCTAAATTTTTTTATTCCACCCACAAGACAAAGTAAGTCTGATAAGTCCAAAAATACTTAAACTAAAAGGCCTAACAGTAATAGATTTGAAAAAAATCTTGAAACATAACAAAAAATTCAGTCAAAAATTAAAGCCCAAAATTAGGCCCAAACATGGAACCCCACCTGAACCAAACTGAACATTGAGTATTCGGATCAGGTCAGTTTCTCCTCCTTACTAGATCATGTTTGGACCTAAAACCCTTGACCTAAACATGGTCATGCCCATCCCTAGTCAAACCACTTACAAATTACCCAAAACTCATTGAAAATAAAATGCTATAATTTTATAATTTTTAACTTTTCGCTGAATATTAAATCAATTAACGATTTTTTAAATATATTATTATAAATCTACTATTTCTAAAATAACATATTTTCAAATTCATTCTAATTTTATATTATATAAATTCCTTTTAAATGTAATTAATAAAATATTTAATGACTAAAATATATATTACTTTATAATTTTAACTTTTGTTACAATAAGAATTCAATTAAGAATATTTCAGTTTTTTTTTAATTTAAATATATAAATTTAATTTATTTTACTATAATAATTTATTTATGTATATATAATTTTTTTAAAAAAATTTATTTTAATATAATAATTAATTATATTTTAATTATGAATAAAAATATTATTAATATATACATAAAAATGTTTTAGTATTTATTAAATAATTTATTATAATTATTTGTATTATATTAATTAAAGTTACACAGTAATTAATAGTAAAAGGATTTAAAAAATAAAAAAAAAATTATTATATATTCAGAGGTAAGGAAAAAAACAATAAACATGTCATTTAGATTTTAAGTTTCAGTCGGTTTTCAATTTTCAGTATTCAACAGCACTGTTTAGTTTTCAAAAAAAAAAAAAACCCTTAGTTTTGTAATTAGCTTATGATGTGTTTATGTAACACCCTCCACCCGATTCCCATTCGGATGGAAACTCGAGTCGGAGGATGCTACCTTTATCGGTTTATTCGCTATTATTTTACATATATGCACTATAAATTTTTTTTTTTTTTTTTTTCTCGAAAATCCGGCAGAGTTTCCGCTGTTTTTCTGAAAAACCCAAAATTATAAAAACCTGCAATTTCAAACACAAACACTTCTAAAATACATTTATTTTCTCAACTTCCATTTCGGATCCTCCGTCCGACTCCAAAATCACTTCACCACACAAACATTTATAAACACAAACTTTAATAAAAATTATCCTGATTGAAATTAAACACTAATTAAACAATAAATAAGAGTTTCTTTACAAAATTACTTTACAAACCCAAAAACTTTTTCTACAAATTATACATCATCATTTATAAAATATCGTAAATCCATATACATATATATATATGCATTTCTAGATACTTTAACACCACTATACACTACTAAACGAAGAACTACCGATTATGGAGGGAATGTGACTCGTGACAAACGCAGCAGATGTCTTCTCGTCAACCCTTATCTACAGCGCCCAGAATTTCAACCTACGCGTGGAAAATCCAACGCGCTAAGTATTTCTACTTAGTGGATGTACACTAAATTTAAAAGCCATAAAATTTTCTCACACAATCATACAAACTCAAAATTCCAACATTTCCAGAATTTGTAGTATAACATGATTAAAACTCAAATATATTTTCGTTAAAATTCACCGTATTGTCAAACAAAATTCCACAAGTCTCAAACTTTCATTATTTCATAAAAATTATGTCATTGTAACACAAAATTTCACAATTTTCAAACTTTTATCAAAATTCATAAATAACTCAATTTATTCATAATTGCACGTATAAAACACATGAAATTCGTTTTCAAGTATATCAAGAATCAAACTTTCAAAATGCTCAAACTTTTATTAAATTTCACAAATAAGTCATTTTATCAACAATTGCACATATAAAACAAATATTTTAAATTCCTCATTTCACAAAAATATATCATAGTGTAACACAACCTGTTTTTACGTTTTTCTCAAAATACTAAAATAATACGTAAGGAATTTACTTTATTAATAAAAGCACATATAAATCACATAAAAGACTCTTCCGAACATATCAACACGATACTTTCGAACTTGTATGTTAAATCACAACAAAAGCACATTATTAACAAATACACACACATAAACACATAAAAAATCATTTTCGAACATAATTACACGATTTTCATTCAATATTTTTCTCAGTGCCCTTCGTAAACTCTGACACGATACCATGGACTGGAAACGGGTTTCACGTTTCCCCCGGCATCGGACACTCGGTGACTACCCGCCGGAGCACGTTTCATATAATACACAAATTCTGGGACCGGACACTCGGTGCCTCACAAGGTCCATGAATTTCGTATCAATATATATAAGCAAATCGGTGCAGTACTGCTATAATCACCCTATTGGCATGTCAACTACCAATCCTCACCTACCAATGTTCAGGTTTACTCGGGCCCTTATAATTTCATTTATTATCAAAAATTTCATGTTTTCACAATTTTCCTTTCTCAACAAAAATTCTCATTCGGAAAAACTCTGAACACTTTTTTTTTTTCAATCAAAATATATATATTTCTCATTTATTCAAAGCATCATAACACATCATTTCTCATTCCAAAGTGACTCATCAATCTCATCAAAATCGTTGTGCCCTTCTTCCGATATACATTCGGTCAAGGCACTAACGTGTTCGTTTCTTTCCGTTTCTTTTTCATTTTCATTCGAAAATTATTTAAAAACATAATCCAATACCATTTGATAATAAATAGTCAAAATAATTTTCACATCTCTTTTTAATTCCACATTCGATCAATACTTTTTCTTTCACAAAATTTCCCAAATTTTTCATTATTCAATGCCACAAAATTCATCATAATATCACTTACACATAAAATGTCACAAAATCAATCATACTAAAATTCACACATAGTCACGAAAGATTTAATTATAATTGAACAAAAACATATACTTTTCTCAAACTTTTCCAAATTTAGTTATCAAATCCTAAAGAAAAACTTATTCGTAATATAATTCATACATATTTATGGAATTTATTTAATTAAAATATAATAAAATCATATACTGAAATAAATAAAATCTCCACAAATAAAATCAGTTTTTAAGATAAGTGTACACCAACCTTTTGGACGCTTTCTACAGCTTATCCACTCATATAAGCCCATTTAATTTTCTTATCATCTTAGATCCACCCTAAAATCATACAAAACTTAATTTATAACTCATAGAAAATAAATTAATTTTCTAGAATCCAAATCCTAATAAAAATAAACTTACATACCTAAATAAATCAAACCCCCCCGGATATTTTCTTTCCTTTTCTTCTCCCCTTTCTTCTTCTCTTCTTCTTCTCGGCTGCTTCTCCAAATTTTTTTTTTTCTTCTTCTCTTGCTGTTCGCCGAACAGCTTCTGCTTTGTTTCTTTTGTTTCTTAAGGCACACACATATATATAGACACACACACTGCATCTCCACCGCCTCATGCATTTACTGCCCTCTTTATTTTATTTTTATTTTATTATTTTAATATTATTTTTCTTTCTTCTCACTCGGCCGGCCTCTTCATTTATTAACTTTATTTTATTATTATTTTCTTTTCTTTTCTCAACCGGCATATATATATATATATTTTTTTTTCACTCGGCAGCCTTTGCTTCTTTTCTTTATTATAATTTTTTTCTTTTATTTTTATTTTCCTCAAATAATCCCACCAGAAATCAATTATATATTATTTATTTTTCTTTAATGGGACCCACATCATTTATTATTTATTATAAAAAAAAATCACGCCACCCATTGTTGACTTTCCTTATAACATATGTAAATTTCCACTTTTATCCCTATGGTCTTTTTCCTTGTTGTCCAATCTTCTTAATTTCTTTCAAAAATATCCTCCATAATGATATTTATCCACAAACTTCGGTACTTTTAAAACTAAAATCAGACCAAATTAATAACAACAAATTAAATTTAAATTAATCTCTTAGATCGAGATGCTACAAAATATCCTGGTACATATCATTTATAATTAAATATAATCATTTCATTTTTTTACATCACACTCTTGATTTTATTTGACTTTTCCGAGATGCCCGGATTCAGCTTTTCTGGGACTTTTTCAAAATCCTTTCAAAATTCACCGGGGCCTATATTCGGACTGCCTATATACTCCTGGTAACCTCAGTTACTCTTAAAAGTCATTTCATGCTCCTTTTGAGCTCTCCGTAAATTCACTAAATCGTCTCCAATTATTTTTGAATTTATTCTATTTCCATCTGAATCACCTTGGAAAGTGTCATTTGAATTTCTAAAATGCTTCATGAGCATTTTAATACTCATTCCAACACTTTCCTAAATTTTTGAATTTTTCTGAAAATCTTTCTGGGTTCCTGATCGGATCCGAAAACCGCTCCGTTTTGCTTCAAACGAACTCATTTTTAATCTGTTTCAGTTTCCTTAGACTCCATTACTTATTCCGGAGCTTTTCAACTTCGAGGTCCGCTTTCTGAAAAATTCACTATTCACACGGATACTATTCCGTCCGAAAATACTATTCATCTAAAAACCACTATTCATCCCGAAAATACTATTCATTCTAATATATTTTCATTTCTCTTAAATAAGGAAAATTCGGGATGTTACAGTTTACTTGATGAATTGATAAATGAGAATGAACAATGAGAATGATTGATAATATTTACTTGTCCTAAAATCATTCCATAATGAAAATAAAATTATAAATTCCATATGAATTTAGAGTTGTGGAATGAGAATCTCATTGCCCTCACTTCACTTGAAAATCTCATTCCATTCATTTTCCAAATTAAAAAGACTTTTATACCCCATTTTTTTGTTCTATAGACCACATTATATGTATTGTTGTAGAGTTAAGTGGTGATTAAATTTTGGATATTTTTCTTTAAAAAAAAATTGAGCGGTCGGTTTTGTAAATTCACTTAATGTATAGATGCCAAGGGTTTTTGACAAGAGCTAATTACATGAAACCATCTGGAAATATGCATTATAGCATTTACCTTTTATTACAGTATCCTCCTCTATATTAATATTTCGATCATAATTGATGGTTAAGATAATTGGATGCTGATAAAATAGAGTAAAAAAATGATAATACTCATGACTAACTAATTTTTGGCTAAAATGCATAATTACCCTTATTTTTATGGGAAAAAATTTTAAAAACTTAAAAAAGTCTCAACTAAAAGTCTCGGCTGTCTATCTCAAAAATAAAAATAAAAATAATTTTTTTCAAATGGATCAAAGCTGTATATTTTAAAGGTGAACGGTCAAAAAAATCAATTTAAAAAATAAAAAATAAATAAAAATAATTAAATTTTAACTATAAAAGGTATTTTCTTTATTCAAATGGATTTAATCCGTCCATCACAAAAATAGAAATATCAACATGAAAAAATATATATATATTTAATTTAATTTTTCGTTCATCATCGACCGACATTCAATTCATCTTCATCAGGCCATTCATCATCATCTAACCAGCATTCAGTTCATCACCCAACCAATATCTCACACAAAATCAAAATCAACTCCTTCATCTTCAATCCCAATCAAAGTCAACTTCAATCAAAATCAAACCCACAAAATCAACACAAATACTCCACAAAATCAACCGACAACCACTTATATTGAGTTCGGCGATCTAGGTTTGAAACTTAGATCGTCGTATGGTATGAATCCACCTAGGTTCATCATCAAACCAACCCAGGTGGGTTTTAAGAGAGAGGGTTCGTTCGACGATCTGTTTCCTACCTTATTTTCAGAGTATCGACGAAGAGGAGGTGTGAGGCTGGCAGAGAGGGGTTTTTGAGTGACTGATCGGTTTTGGGTAGGGTAAGAGCCAACGGAGATGGGTTTTGGAGAGATTGATCGGTTCTGGGTAGGGACTGTGCATTTCAAACAGAGTTTGAACAAGATTGAATGTCAGTTCTAAGTAGATTGAATGTGGGTAAGGACTCAGTTTTGGGGATGTTGTTGAAGCTGAGAATGAGAGAAAGATAGAGAGAGATAGTGTGTCGATTTATTTTTGAGAACTGCTTTAGTGGCTTGGATGGATGGACTCCAATCTGAGAGACGATGAACTGGAAGTCTATCCATTTTCTTTCTTTCTTTCTTTTTTATTAATTTTTTAAAATATAAAAGTTTTTTTTTTTTTTTAATTTTGATTTTCTAAAATTAATCTTTCCTGTACATCCATCAGTGCAAATCTCTTTTTTTAATGATGGTAGATTTTTATTAAAATTTTATAAATTTCAAAATAATTTAATTTTTACTTTTATATAATTTTTAAAAATTTAAATTATTTTAAACAATCTATTAATTAATATAATTTTTTAAAAAAATTTTAAAAAAAAATCCAAATAGCCTTACTATAGATATGTCAAATGGCCAACCACGCTTCAAAGCGTCGGTGCAAAGGAAGAAGTTGTATAAAAGGCAGACCTGATTTTCATTTGTAATAATGCATATTTTCAGAGATTTTTGCATAGTTTACGTTTTTTTACAATAATCAATGGGATCGGCTCGAGTTTTCGGCTGGGATGTCCAACAAAACAAAGGCAATTTCCTTTTTTTTTGGCGATAATTATACATCTGTAAAATTGTATATACACGCCTAATTCACATATTTTTTAAATTCCAACATTACCTTAAATTATTAACACTTTAATAAAAAGATAATAATAAACTCTTACTAACTAGACTATATGTATCAAAATCTCTCTGTCTCTCTCTCTCTCTATATATATATTATTAACTAACTAAACTATATTTAATAAGAAATTAAAATAGAATAAATATAAATAACAAAATTCAAATCAAATAGTAATAATTAAATTATTAACACTTTAATTAAAAGATATTATTATTAGTATCTATTTAACTAATGAATCCCTGTACATTAAATTAAATTAATTTAACAAAAAGGTAAAATAAAATAAAGTGGAACAATGGAAGATAATAGTAAGAAAAAAGTGGAAGCAGGTTTTGTCACACCCTAATTTGAACGTCTAGACATGAACTAACATAGTATTAAGTAACTTAAGACAAATTTTTAGTGTGCAAAATACTCAACAAAAACATAATACAAAATGCATACTGGAAACTCGTACAAGTATACATAATCTATAAATAATATAGAGGTGAACAGAGTATCGTTTCCATAAGGATTGTTCAAATTATATATGTTACGTATTAAACTGATCAAGGTCATACATTATCCAAACTATCAAAAATATAAATCAATTAATAAAACAAATGAAATAATAGAAACAATTAATAAAAATAAATCAACTTATGAAGAATTATGCCTAGCATTACAATTACACCCTACCCATTTACTTAACTTATATTAATTTTTTCTAATCTTATGTTTGATCGAGCACTCAATTATCCACAAGTGGAATTACTTAAATAATTAACCGACTATATTCCTATGATGATTAATTAACTTAAACACATTAAACATTTAATAACTCATAAAAATCACACAAACTACAAAAATATATTTCTATTTTATGTAATCTATGTCATCCTATTTAGGTCTAAACCATGTACCTTTTCTAAGCCAATTTAAGATTACCAAATCTTTTAGACTAGGGATCGGTTGATTTAAAAGTATTATGCACAAAATAGAATAGAATACAAAAATGAGAAATTAAGTAAAATAATATTAATATGGTGAGTTCATGATTTAAAGTTACAACGATACCATAGATCTCATATCTAAAACCTTGTCAATTTACAATAAATATATTTCACACAAGAGTTCAACAACATAATATCAATGAATAAATTCAAGAGGAAGAAAATCTTATTGAATAGGAATAATCCCTCTCGTTCCCAAGGTCAAAATCATCTTCTCCAAATCAAATCTCCTCCACTTCCTGCTATTGTGCATGTGTTGAAGTTCTCGTGCTCTAATGTTGATGATGTGGGCTGCTCAATATGCTCCAATGCGCTGCTACTAAAATTATGCTTAGAACTAGGATTGAATTAAGTTTAAGGGGCTCCTCTTGAAAGTTTACATTGAAGCCCAAAGCCCCCTCACTAGATCTGCCTTTCTATCTCTGCCGTCTCTGTCTCGCACGCTGAATATTGGATCCATGTTTAAACAGTGGAATGAGGTTCAATTTATAGGCTTGCTATGGGAACATGCTCTGGAATATTCTCTCGACATTTATTGCATTGAGTCTGGCCCAAATTCAAGTAATTTTTCAGCCCGAAATACACACTCATTGTTGAATATGGTATGCTTAGTGAAAATTGGGAGGCAAGGCGCGGCCCACACCAAGCCTTTCCAAAACAGGGAGGCACGACCGCGCCGCACGGGGCCCACACCAAGCGGTCTTGCTTTCTCTTGGTCAATTCTATGTAGTCCTCATCTTTATTTTTATTTTAATTTTTCCACACAATTCTCCAAACTTTATAATTTAGCCCCTGACTCAAATATTTGATTGATTTTGCCTCGAAAAGTTGTCAGTTTGTTCTTTAACATCCTTTCATGACCCATTTGAAAATATTTACCAAATAACTGTTAAAAACATTCATAATTACTCGAGTTTTAATTACAAACGATAAGTTTTTGAGTGTAAAAATTTAACGTATTTTTATGTCATCAATCATTTTCAAATATCCAAGAAAATGTATTTATTTATTTATTTAAAAAAAAAAAAACAACCATCAAAGTTCTTGAATCAAATTAAATAAGTTCTTAAAAATCTTCATAGACTTAATTCCTAAGAAACCAAGAAACATCGTTAAAATATCAATTTATCCTATGCACGATAATTTGAAATTACAATATACTAAGGTTTTATTTGGTATAACATCTTTCAGTAAATCTTTTAAAGTAAATCTTTTACAAATAAATATTTTACAAGTAGAGCTTAAAAAAAAAAGGTTGGTTATCTAGTTGTCAATTAAAAATTCATTTTTAAATTGTATATTGTTTAGTTGTATTACTTCTGAAAACTCTTTTAGATTATAAATTAAAAAAAAATATATCAACAAGCATACTAAACAATATTGATTTTTTAAAAATAAATATAACATATATAAAATAAATATACAATTCACAAATATGGCAACTACAAATTTCATATTCATAATCAAAATATATCGAATCAGAAGCTTATCAAATATCAAACTAATTTTCTAGTTCCCTTTACGCTTTATTATATAGTAGGACTTTAACACATAATAGAGCTAAAGTCACCCGTCGGCAACTAATGTATATAAGGTAAGCACAAGTGAGGAATTAATTTTAAAAAACAGAACACTCATGTCTGAAGGTAAAAGTCAAACCCTCGTTGCGATCATCAACAAATCCTCCCACATGCAGTAATTCATCCATACATGAATGCAAAGACTCATTAGTCCCGAAAGTACCTCGGAGACACTTCCCATATACTCACATACACATAACAAATTATATATCATATAAAGCTCCACACAAATATCATAAAAATGTCTACTAGTAGCAAAGAATAAAATTAAGTCTAAATTAAATATTATTTTATGATATCATTTCATCACATATTTTTGTAGCATAATAATTGTTTAAACACAATTTCGAAAACATATATATTGTTATGATTCCAGTTGTGAAAATAGTTTAGTATACTTTCCAACAATACAAGGCAAACAAACTCTTCATGAATCAAAAAAATCCAAACCTTAGCCTAATTTAACATAATTACACATAAATCAAACTCAAAATAATGTCTTAGGATAGAAAATAGGGCTATCCAACATTCCCTTAACTAAAAACTTAAAATAACCAGTGCTATTTTCATATTTGTATAGTGTTCGGTTTATGTTTTTTAGTAAATTGTAAACAATTTGAAAAATTATGAAAAATTCCAGGAAAATGTCACACATATTTCACACCAAAAAAAATTTCAGAATTAAATAAAATTTGGAAGTGTACTAACAAAATTTATTTTGCAAATTATTTTGGTTTGTCTTCCAGTGAACAACCCAAAATATATTTTAATTCAGAATTTATTTAGTACAGTACAAACTTCTGTTTCACTTAAAATTTTACAGAAGTAAGACACAGTTATTTAGAAGTTCAAAATAAAATTTTGATAGGAAAATGTCTACCACATCCATTAACTTGCCTTTTCCTTGATGGTTTTGCAGGAGTAAGACACACTTAATGGTTTTGAAATTATATGTACAAGCATCAGGTGTTTTCCAATTATCTTAAAGATATTGTTCAGTTTCAAGTGCTACCTTGTCTACCTAATGTTGATTCATTATTTTGTGGTGCTTGATTTTGTCCCAGTACCTAAACTAGCCGGGGTGGGATTCTTTGGAACGCCTACTCATTTAGGTTTGGACATTAATCGTTATTCATCATATTACATGACAGTATTATTGGAGCGCTCAAGGCATATGAAAACATCTTCCATAAATAGAATGGCCTGCTAAAAAACTAGGTACTCAGAAAGCAGCAAGAAGCTATCGGTCCACCGGCCAACAACAATTTGTCTCTTCGTCAAATCAGGTTGGGTTGGTATTATAGCTACGCTTATTAATCTGAAGCTGTTTTCTCCCAAATCAGGTTGCATATATTGAGGATCATACTAGTGACCTGTGGATGTGAAAACATTGATCTATCTCTTAAGTCGTAGATGTATAAATTCGAATATCAAATTCACAGAGTTCTACATAAAGTCTGCGATGCTTCCATACAGGATCTTTTACATTTGAAATACACATCAGTCCATGGCATTGAAAGCAGACATCGTTCTTGCTAATAAATTAATACCACACCCAGCAAACTGTCAGGTATGAGTTGGTTCATAAGCAAATGTTTCGAACTTCCAATGGCAGGATCCGCTTGCATCATTTGCATCTATCCCCAGGCCAAACTTAACTTCTCAAAAGACCAATTTCATACACATAATTTCATCAATGAAAGTACAAGCAGGCACTATTAGAAATGAGAATGGAGAAGACTATGAAAGAAATCCCACCAACTTCTCCAATGACCACTTTACAATATAGTATTGTCTCATTGAACACAACAAAACATCACAGCCAGTAAAACAAGAAAAAAGCGGAAATAGAATATTTGTACTGCAATTTCATCCCCACTAAAAAATTTATTTCACGACAACATATGTCTTACCCCACAAATGTTTGAGCAACTATGCCAAAAACAAAAGTCAGCATTCACCTTGGTGAGACTAGACTGTTTTCCCTCTGCTTGTCACACATTTGGAGGCGCTGAAATTTAAGAAATTGATGAAAAATTTCCTCATTGGTTTCCCAGTTGCCACTGCAGCGATCTTATCTATGCAATTGATATTTATATAAACATTACAGACAACAACAATCAAATTCTGTGACTATGCAATAACACTCCATGGATCCTTTATGTGTCACCAATTAGTTGGAAGCCAGGAGATCTTCACTATTGACGTTATCTGAAAATGTAAAGCATTGTATCAACTTTCCAGAATTATTACAAAAGTATTTGCAATCTCATGTCCTTAAATTTGCAAAAGGAACGTTACTCCCATGAAAACTTTTTGGATCCAAGCAGATGATATTGCTGTCAATAAAGATGGATGCTCAAAATACTTTTACTGGTCAGTATCGTCCAAAAGAAATAACCTTACCTAAACTCAAATCACTTCCTTTAATTACAGTATTTTCCTAGCTTTGAGATATGAATACATGATAAAAAATGCCACAACCGCAACAACAATTATCCCTGCGGTTGTTGCCCAAAATGCAAACTGCATCAAGCCAAACAAAAGGGTAAATTGACATGGCCAAACAATAACCACCGGCGAAGTAGGAGAACCCAGCACTACACAGCAATGACAAGTAATTGAATAACATACCACATGTTCTTCAAGGTAGGACCTCAAGTTCATGCCAAATATACCTGCAACCAGGAACAAAATCTTGAGATGGGCCCAAGGATAATAATTTCCAAATTGTTATGAGTAACTTTTTGGAGAGGAAGGCCATACCAGCAATTAGAGCACCAACTGCCACACAGAAGGCCCCAACCTGGAGAAGTAATTCCACTCTGCTTACCTCCAGTCTCCGAGAGCTGATAAATTAAACCAATTTAACCCCACTCAATTAATAAAAGGAGAATGAGTTCAGATCTACAACTAATAAAAAATTTAATTCCAGAAATGATTGAATTCAAATCAAGTCATCCAGCTCCAGCAAGCAATGGTTATTAACAAGCAAAAGGTTTTAGTATAATACCATTAGTTTCTTACCCTTTTCCTCCCTTTTCCTTTCCGTAAGTACTGAATGTCCTGTCTCCCATAGACTAAAATGAATGGTTGGGCATAATATTCTAGACCCTCTTTTTGTAAGACCTTTTCTTTCAATTGACCAACTATAATTACAGAAACATTAGCTGCTGTTAAAGTTATACCTAATACGATCAGAGAAACGTTGAATTGGTATTGTGACGTAGTAAAACTATCACTTTGTTTTCCCCAAAATTTACACACAAGAAAAGGAGGGAAAATATAAGAAGACATCATATTATTTCATTACTGTGATGAAGAAAGTGATCATACTGCATAAATAAGGTCAGTCACAGATGCTATGGGTCAAAAAGATTATGATATAGGTATAAGATGATGACTCAGAATGATGCATACCGTATGTATCAGAAACTGATTAGAGTTAAAATTTGAGCAGTATCTCCTATCCTAATTTTTTTCTATTTAGATCAGGACTCAACTCTGTAATTTTGGGAGTTCATTTATTGTGCTGATTATTATATTCCAGCTACAACAATATGCAATTTCTTGCCCCACCTTATTGTGTACCCTTTCTTATGTCAGTAGGTCCAAAACATGTTGTTATATTAGGTCTGAGGTATCAGAACTAAGACACAAAAACTTCTGAATTAGATCCATTCCAATGATGTGCCAAGATACTGCAAAGCACAATGGGGGGGGGGGGGGGGGGGGGGGCACGGCACGTGCGTCAGTGAAACAGAAAGATCAATGTTACTCCAGCATCAGATTGAATGTCTTTGAAAATAGAAAGTTTGCTTTGTCAAAACCCTTGCATGGTTGCTTTCTACAACAGTTCATCTTCAGATGTTAAAATGCAAAGGTAACCGGTAATCTATTCTATGGCACTACACCCTGTGCTAGAAAAGGGTTGAACCATTGCTTGTTTTCACACACATTAAGGTACAAAATTCCAAATTGCTTACTATATAATGCAAAACAACATTCAAAAAAGAAAGTAACAAGTTAAGAAACGCAAAACATCAGCCAGACCTTAAACTGACAGCAATAGAGTCTTCCATTTCTTTCGCAGAATCAAGAAGCTTCTCTGACTGCCCATGACATGATTCACATCTGGAAACGAAATAAGGTTGTTGTGTCAGTTTCAGTGATAGACAACATGATATTTCCAAGAAATAATACAGTGTTACTGATGTTCAAAATGACAGATAAGTTCAAAATGTCAGCAAGCTTTACCATTCTTTTAAATTGAACAAAGTTTAGTGTATGAATTACTTTCTTGCACTAAGATAAAAGCATGACTCACCTAATAGGTACTTTTTTCAATGTCCTAGAATCGAAAGCTTATAAAACCTAGCCAATTCTGCTATTGAAGCTTTTTCACGTTACATAAACCTATTTCACATTGGATAATTAAAACACAAATGCCCTAATACCTAATCCAAATGTTTGCGTTTCTTAAGAGAAGGCAGAGTTCCAATTCTTCTTTAATGGTAAGGTTTGATATAAAGTGAAAGCACAAATAATCAAGCTTTATATGCCTCACACAATAGATCCTTTTTCTACCTTTCTTTCATTGAGAGAGAGAAAAAAAAAAAAATTAATGACTTCATGCCATAAGAAATGGCACCAAAATATAGGAAGATCCAGAAATTTCCCATTACCAAATTGTCTTGGAAACTATTTACCTTTAATTGCCAATGTTGAAAGAAAATTTCTCGACATCTAAATGGCATCTACGATAAGCTAAGTAAGAAGATTTTGGATAGTTTGATCTTATATGGTTCAATTATCAAATTGTCTTGGAAACTATTTACCTTTAATTGACAATGTTGAAAGAAAATTTCTCGACATCTAAATGGCATCTACGATAAGCTAAGTAAGAAGATTTTGGATAGTTTGATCTTATATGGTTCAATACTATAAATGTGATCATTATCCTTCAATCTTATCAAAATCATTTCTTAGTTGTATCTGTTTTCACTTTTTAATTCCATTTAATCAATGCATCCTATTTTGTTCAAAAACTTCCGACTATTGTTTCTGAAATGAGAAACACACATCCTATTCAGCTACTTAATAAATGCGATCATTATCCTTCAATAAGTAACATAACATATATTTTACCAATTTTCATTTTAACTTGTTACATATGTTTAGCATCAAACTGAATAACCTTCAATAATTTTCCTTTCGTACTTTTTGTTTACTTTGTGATGTCGACACAGTAACTATTGTTAATGTATGTTTACTAAACTCTAGTTATAAGCAAAACGTAGTCCGGTAATCTTTTTTACATCCTCTCTCTTTTGAGGATGACATATAGTGAGGAATGAGATATTGCATAACATGTAAGTCATTCTAATAAAGCCCAACAGAATTTAATGCATTTTTCATCAAATTTCTAAGTGCTCAATTTTTACTTTGTAACTTTTCATTGATAAAATATCCACATATCTTAGATTTCTATTAAATTTGTCAACAATAAATGGCACAACATACACAAAGAATGTGATAGAGGGATGAAAGGATACAGGGTAACCTCGAGTTATTGAGGGTTCAATTGTACTGCTATAGTTAGTTGGCTTCATTAGTGGTCAATAATAAATTTTTGCTCGCACATTTGGGCTTGATAATCCTAATAAGGTGCAAACAGCTTACCTCTTGCCACATTTGAAAGCGCAATGAGAAATAAGGTAACAAAGCTATACAACTTGCAAGTTATGCATGTACCTATCAAATCAAACTCTAGAAAATTATGGTTACCAAACATAATATTAGAGCCTATTTGACAAAAGATCCAGCTATTCGATTCATGAAATATCTCTCCCTCTCTCTTTTCTGCTCTCTGTAAATTAATTATAACAGAGAGCAAATCAGGCCTATATTTGGATCCTTGTGATAGATCTACAAGGTAAATCTAGTCTAGCATCTGAAGCGTGTGTTAAACTTCATGTAGGGCATTTACTGATCATTTTCAGCTTTCAACGTAATGGTTGCTCAACAATGTATAGATGTATGGATTTAAAATGAGTAAGGTACAACCTTTGAAGATAATTTTCCAAAAGCATTTCAATCTCTTCCTCCTCTTCTGCAAACGATAAAGTGAAATCCATTAAGATAATTTTATTATGTCCATTCTGAATATTCCTTGTAAAAATGACATATCACAAATAAAAGAACTTTGCAGAGCATACCCTCAGCAATCTGTTTTTCCACATCTAGAGAGCATTCCACACTATTGCTTCCCCTTCTAAGAGTGCAATTTCTTCCCATAATACAAATACGCCGTATTTCATGTGAGTCCTCCAAAAGATCAAGTAGCATTTGTCTAAGAGCTCCTGCTCTTGAACTCAATTCAACCTAAAATGAAAATGATAATTAAAGACTGGATTTCATAATGCGACTTAATTTAATTGTAAAGTCAAATTTTGTAAACTTTTGGAGAGTATATAAACACAATTAAATTACTATCTATACCAAGGTCTGCTTGCTAATACGAAGTTGCTCCAATACATCACCAGTTAATCGGTTTGGCAAAACCTCAAGTAGACCTTGAACCTATGGCAAACAACATAGCATTAATGAATAATGCATGAAAATGAGGGATGTTATACCATCAAAACATACCATACACTTTAAAACAGTAATAATATATAACTGATTCAAATTGGAAGTGGCAAATAGGGGGAAAAAAATTGACACAATGAGGAGAAACTAGTTCGTGCATGACTAAATAATTTGAAAAGGAAATGACTGGAGAATATATAAATCATGTTGGTGGAATTTTGAGCTTATCTAAATTAAATTTAAGCAGAACAGACAAAAGCATAAAGGTGTACAGATCTTCTGCATGATGCAACCACTATTTCCATGCAGTTCTCAATAATCTCTGACATTATAATTTCCTATCTATTATTTGGAGATTTATAGGTTTTAATCTATAGAGTTTCAACGATTTTGATTCACAAGAAACATGATGTTCAAACTACAGGAAGTATTAAAAAAAAAAAAAAAAGAATAATAAGGTTGGCAATTTTCATTTGTAGCTCATTATATCTCTATTGTTCAACCTTAAATTATTTTCTTCTTCTTTGTTGAGTTTCCTGAACTATAACAGCCCTGAATAAGTACAAGTAATGTGGTCGTGAGTCAAAATTAGCAACTGAAGCATCCTTCAAACAGTTTCTAAACAAAACAAAATTCAATACAGAATGAACTTACTACTACTAGAAGGCATGTGCACACACATAGATGTAAGATGTTTAAGTGAAGATATTACAATTGTTAATAGTGCTTAAACATTATTGTTAACCATTTGCTGTTAGTTTAAACTTTTGAGTTTGTCAGTTATCAACATGATATTAGAGCCAAGTTATACTAAAGAGTCCTGAGTTCCAGTTTTTCCACATGATCATATTTGTATTTGTTATTTGTTATATGAATTTGATTTGTATTTGTGTTTGGGTTCAAGTCATGTGACAAGCTCATTAGCCTTGCATGTGATGGGGTGTGTTAAAGTGCTTAAGTACTATTATTGGGCTATCAGATTAAGTTTTGGGTTTATTGGTTACTAATAATAAAGTATTTCATTATCAAAAAAAATAAACAAATAAACAAAGTATTTCCTTCCAAATAACAAAACTCAAGACATAATTGCATCCACATATACGTATGACCTTTAATAAGAGCATTTATAATCCTTGACCGATTATATATAGAATTGCACGCTAAAATTTACATTCCAAACCTTTAAATAATCTTTTATGATACTATTTGAATCAGATATATTGGTGGGAACAAGAGACGAAATGACGCCCAAAAAATTTGTAGCGAGGAGCTGAACAAGACTGACTAAATTCTACAACAAATCATCGCTAAAAACAATAAAAGAAAATGGGACAAACTGTAAAAAATAAAAAGTACTCACTATTTTCCATACTCACACGAGGTTCTATGTTCATTAATCTCTGCTCCAAGCGCTGCACTCGTGAAAGCAATGCTGCTTCAACAACCTGTATTATCACACCCAGAAGTCTTAGAAAGCTCAGAACTGGATGAAAATTAGTGTAACAGAAGTGCATAGGATAAACTTACAATGTAACACAATCACAATTTTGATATTTAGGTTGTTTCACAGATTAAGATGGGTATAGAAGGTAGTCAATAATTATGATTATTTTGCACAGGTAGAAGACCACAAACATCAATTTGTTATGCTAACTGATAGCCCAATTGTTATGCTTAGTGATAGCCCAAATGTTAAGAAGCGAATCTAAAACTGGGAAGTTGAAACATAGCAGCTGATAAGTGGCAAAGGAACACCCAAAGACTATCTTTCAAAGACAGAATTTTGTTTGTCTATCTCTTTCTCTCAAAAGTAAAAATTGCAGGAAATTCTTCTTGGGTACTGATGTAAACAATTTTATTATAGCTATCTTCAAAGCAAACAGAGTCTTTTCATTCCTATAGCTTCGTGTAGGAAACCAGACTCCTCCAGTCACATTCATGATTCACTCTGTAAAAGCAAACAGTTTGAGAAACATACTTACCTCAATCTCAAATGGCATGCATGGCCCTCCATTGTTGCTTCTGGGATTCAATCGGGACAACAATGTGTCTATGAAAGCTTTCCCTCCTTTACTAGAAACGAACAATCATGCAACAAGTTCTCCAATGTAAGCTCACTCTCAAATTTAAATTAATAATGAGATGATTTACAACACTCAAGAAATATAAATATTACCGGTTATAGTCAAATATAAGGACACACTCTTGCATTGCTATCGCTCGTAAGGAGCCCAAATTTAGTAGGATAGCATGCTCACGGACCTATCACATGAAACACATAATAATCTTTTAAACATACTACATATTGAAACCAACTACTTTCGACGTCAATACTCACCGAAATATCAAAAGTTGCAAATAGAAAAGGATATACTAGAAGCGTGATCTTTTCATCCAAAGTCCTAAGCTATATACTGCAAAAGATGTGTTAATAACACCCATTAGACATTTTCATAGCCCATCTTCAGACATATTATGCATAGTCTCTGATAAGTAGGTCTCAAAATTCCTGTGGTCAGTTTCCAGGTAAAGCAGACGGGATTATAGGAGAACAAATAAAGGCCATTCTTAAACCACAAGCATTGTTGTCTGGTGAAGCGTCTGTGGTTAGTTAATGTCCCCATTACTTTCAGCTCCTGACTTCAGTTGGGATAAACTACTCTTCATTTATAACTTCTTATTTTCTTAATATACATCATTATTCACAGGTGTGTCATTCATGAAGAAAGAATGAAGAAAAAACTGGCAACATTGAGAAATATCCTGTACAATCTTTATTTCAATGCAGCAAACCATGGGAAATTGCTATTAATCAAGTTAAGAACGTACATGTTTCGAGGGCTTCATGTTTTTCTCTTCCTACACTTTCTGGGAACATGAAGTCAAAATTGAAATCTTATGTGTTAGCCTATATTTTAGTTAAAAAAGAGTGTAAAACAAAAATGATAGTCATCTTTCAAATCTCCAGGATTTTTGCACAGTAATAGCAATTAGTATAAAAATTCGCTCCAGCACTTGAAAGGCATTACAACATTACGTACTTATGTACTCTCATCAAAAGGCACACCACAGCGATATCCAAGTAATTAGAAGGAAATAAAAAATAAAACAAATGAATTAGCCAAAAACTACCACAAGTACCAAAGAACGAGTTGGCATAATACCAGCAAAGATGGCATAGAGTTTGTCATAAATAAGGATGGATCAACACTACGAATATCTCTCGGACGAAGACCTGATGATGGAAAAATTCATCAGAAAAGTGCACCGAAATGATAAGATCTCAGCACCCAAACCCAACAAATTATTTTTAGAGGGTATATGGTTTCCAAATCATGTATGGCATTATATATTATATCAATCTCATGATTATACCTTGAACAAACCCTAGCATAAAATAATCAAGAAATTTTTCTGGGATTATATTGCTCACCACTTGACTTCAATAACTGACGCCTGTTTATCTTCCGGGTCGATACCATCCCGTTTGACTTTACTTCTACCACCTTTAGAACAAAGGATGAAAAATGTAACATAAAAAATAAAACGTGTTTAAAGACAGTTTTATAATCTAAAGATGACAAACTCATCTACAGTCATGTGTTGCTCAATTTGCCAATCTTCAATATTTTATACTGCAATTTTTATTTATTTATTTTTCCTTTGACAATTAAAATATAACAAAATGTCTCATCCAATAAAATTCAACTACAAGGATCATGCATTCATGCTCACCAAATCTCACTTTCATTTATCGTCACTACAATAATAACACTAAAAATAAAATAGGTGTAGTGAAGTTAAGATTTTTGTTTTTTAAGTAAAATTTTAACTGATTAGTTGTCTGATCAAACATTTGAAGCTCAATGCTTGTACAAAAAATCCGTACATGAAACTTACTAGTGATGACATATACATGCATCTTAAAAGCTAATTGGTGGAATTGTAAAATCAACAACCGTATCACAATTCACAAGTTTCTAGAAAACAAACCTCATAAACCGGCTCTCGGATTCCGAGAGACAAAGAATCAGTGGAGAAGGAAGAGGTAACTAGCCTCTGCGAACTAGTAGAACTCTGGACCTGCAGCGGCACGTTGGCGTCCTCTCTCACTCCATCGACGTCTTCGTCGTCAGTAGCAACCGTGTCCGGCTCGCTGGACCAGTTCTCCTCCGTCGATTTCGTCAAGCACTTAACTCGCGAAGAGACTTTGACGGCGATCTGGAACGGAGGAAGGCATCGCGTCTTGAGCAAAGAGATCTGCGACGGAGAGCCGAAGAGGAGGTAGTGAGCTGGTGTGGATGGAGAGTGAGCAGAGAATTGAAGAAGATTGTGTTGTGGAACTAAAGCCATGTTTGGTGGCTGTCAGCTTCGTTCATGAAGAACCAAGTAACTATATGGCTTCTTTCTCGCTTTTGGATAGCTTTTTTACATGTAAAAGGGTAGTTAGTTTTTTTTTTTATTATTTTAATTAAGTAGTTGAATTGAATTGAAGGTGATTTGTGGATTAAATTTGGTTAGGTGATGCCTAGGATAAGGATTTAAGAAACTTTGTCAGCCTAACACTTGGTGCATCGATGATTCGACACATGGATATTTCTTAGTGGTTAACTCCTTGTTACCGTATACGCATATTTTTATTTTTCTGTAGATTGAAACTCTTAACCTTTTTTTTTTTTCCTTAAATGTTACATAATAAGATAAATTAGAATTTAAGTAATATATGAGAGATATACATGAAGAGATTGACTGCAGTAAGACAAGAATATCAAAAAATGAAAGAGAGAATTCAAGAACTGGAAAAGAAATAGCAAGATTTAGAGAGGGAGGCCGCGAACGTGTGTGCTAATTTTCTTCTTCTGCAAGTATTAAAAACTTCAAAAATAAAAATAAAAACTTTCATATTTGATCTTACCATTTCAATAATTGGCTGTTTTGTGGAAGCTTGGCAAGTTGAACTGACATTTTGTCAAAGCAAACTACACTGCCTTTATTTTCTCTCTCTCTCTATTTTAAGACATTGTTTTGTGAAACAACACTTACTTTCCTCCCTAAAAAAAACCATCAAAAGCCTGGAAAGATTTGACCGATAGCCATCTCCTTTCATAATGAAGTCAATAACTGAAATCAAATGTTCATGCAAATTGTATGGTTTTGATATTTTTACCACAGTCAATTCATTGACTCAATGTGATGTATTAAAATCTTTGACCAACGTACAATTCAGAGTGAATTGATATGGTTGGTACGAATTTGTTGACCCAATCTCACATACAAGAGAAGTTTTCATGTCTTAGACTCTTAGCTTTTGCATATGTGGGATGGCCTGAATAAACCAGACAATTCTAGAGGTTAACAATGGGCTCGAGTCCAAACTGCTGAAAAGAATTTGGAAGAGAATTTCTGACCTGAAGCTGATGATGGAAAATAATTTGAAGACAGAAGAATCAAGTATTAATATTATGATTATTTTATTATATTATATTGCTCTTTTTTTTTTTAAAGAATAATCATTGAGCATTATTAATTTAAAGAAAGGTGGTCTCAATAATAAGCTCCATATAGATTTAAGTCATATTTTTCTTAACATCGGATTTGGATTTTATGTTAATTTGATTTTTGTTATGCTGTAAACTTCACAAATAAATTGATAAATTTCATCAACTTTTTTCTCTTTCATTTTTAAATACAATATATAATTTTTTAATTTTCTCTCATGTCAAAACATGATTCAGTAGACATATGGAAAAGGTTGAAAGATAAACGACGTGAAATATTACACAAAAAGTATGAGCCAGTGTCCAAAGAAATTGAGTTGGCATAGAGAGAATTAGAAGGGTGAAACAAATTGAAGAAAGTTTCAGGAAACTTGGATTGAAAGAAAACAGTATGGATGGAAAGTTTCTTCGGCTTTTCTTGAATGAGAACTATGATAAACATGACACTTCCATGCCACAGTAGCAGCTTTTGCAATCCAACAATCTGCAGACCCAGTTTGTATTAGAGGCAATACAAGGGTTTTATCCTCCCCACTTGATGAACGGAGACATGGACATTGAAACACGTGTGGTTCGAAGCAGTTGTGTTATTTTTTTTTTTTTCAAATACAGTTGTGTTATCATTTTAGAACAGTTAGTGAAATGTTCTCCAACAATTGGGACTCTTATTATTGCTTGGTGCATATAAATTGCAATCAACGCTTGGTGATGATGCACTATCTACGTTTTTGATGATTGTTGCTCAATTTCCTGAGGTGCATCAATCGCCGGAGGTGCTTGGTATTGGAGATGAAAACTCTGGTAGGCTTCCAAAGATGAGTTTACAATCAATTTTTCTAAGGACTCTGCTTGGTGGAATTGCACTGCTGACATTAAATAGGGAACAGTTCACATCTATATCTGAATGCTCATGATCATACTTACTGTTCCGTAGCTTTGTTCACTGAAATCAGTTTGTCATTCCATTCGTAGTTCCTTCTTTGAACTTGGATTCAGAAAAAATGCACATTCTTGTAATGCATCCTCGGACATTTAGCTGTATAGAAAGAGCTCAACAGATGGAAGAGATGATGTGAGTTTGATGCATTTAGAAACTCAAAAGGTGACTTCGGGTGTTCAATATGTCAATCAATGATTCAATTTTATAATATATATCAATTTTAAAATTATTTAAATCTAAAAAAATAAATATATATCTATTAACTATATATAAAAAGTATGATAAAAATGACAAATAATGTTAGAATTATAGACTCTTTCAGTATTTGTTTGGAAATGAGATGACATTTTTATCCTCAAGTCATAAAATTGTAAACTAGTTGTCTAATTTATCAGCTGAAGGGTGTATGTGTCGTTTAATATTTATATTTTTGTTTAATTTTATTATAAATTAAATAGACAATTAAATCTTTAATGATTGATGAAAAGAAAATAGTAGAAAAGTAATTTTAACTGGTTCTTTCCCATGTCAACCTCAAACAATTGGAACAATTACATTCCAACAAGCCTAGAAAAACAACATCCTCTTTACAACATTACATATATCATTTTCAAACATCAACAAAATTAAATCAAAGCTGTGACAAATTCAGGGGAAATTATAAAATTTGAAAAAGCAGATGATATCAAATTCCTCCAACTTCATTACACCAAGTCCTAAAGCTACATCAAATTGATTCAATCTGGCACATCACTAGCACATTACACAAGTATGGTGTATAGACCAATCACTACCACCAACGATCCCCAAAGCCATCCATAATGTTGTTTTATGAATCAATATTCACTATAAAAATTCTATATATCATCCTTAAAAGGAGAAATACAATTATTGGTTCCTTGAAGACAATAGCACAATAGAGATAGATATAACCATGTATGCATTCTTCAATCAGTAAGCTTAAATGTATGATCTGTTAAGTTATGATTCATCATTTATGATATGATCATCGTTCATGGTATGAGTTAATGAATATATAATATTCTTAGGAGAATAAGGGGTCGTTTATTTTTTCGTCTGAAGACTGAGCAGTACTGTTGAAAACTGAATGGTGACTGAAATCTGAAATATGATAAACATGTTTTTTTTTTTTTGTCTTACCTCCGAATGTATAATAATCTTGTTTGTTTTTTAAAGTTAAAATTATTTGAATACTAGTAATTTAACATTTATATCATTTTACTATTAGTTGTTAAATAACTTTATTTAATATAATACAAACAATTACAGTAAATTATTTAATACAGTGAAGCTTTAACAAAAAACAGTTGATAGAATATTTGATATTAAAAAAAAAAAAAACTTTGAGGTTCTATTATACATCGATAATAGATTCAATAAAAACTTTGAGATAAAAACTTGGAGATATAAAAAAAAAACAAAAGGACAAATAAGATGATAAACTTTGAGGTTCTGTTATACACAAACAAATTCCCATTAATATACATAAATCAAAACATTAATAACATAATGAAGTTTTAACAAATAAACACAATATGAGTTATTCCTCAAGTGGATTAATAAAGAAAATCAATAAAAAAATTTACCAGAGTTTGATTGGAGAAATATAGTAATCCAGATATAGGAAAATTTGATGTTGAGATATTTAGGGTTTTTATTTTTCAGTGTTGTTTGTTAAAACATTAACGGAAATTTATATAATGGAAAATTAGGATAAACTTGAAAATATATTATTTTGGAAATGATAAACTTGGAATAATATATTTATAAAATCATTAAATAATTTTATATTAAGTGAAAGTAAAAAAATGTAACTTTTTTTTTCAGTGGTTTTTTATGTTTTAAGTAATTTGACCACTAAAAAAAACAAAAATTTATTAATTGATCTAATTAAGTACCATTAAATGTTAAGTGTAAAAAACAAACAATCCCTAAATATATGAACCTACGAATGAAGAATTCCAAATATATACGCAACATAGTCATAATTATGTATATCCTTATATCTATGGTAAAAAGTATATTTATATATTTCCTTAAAAAAATACACATATTACAAACTTTGCATAGGTAGTTTTCTTCTATCATGAAAGTAGATTTTTGAACTATGGAAATAGTGATGATTTTGGAGATTTTAACAATTCTTAACCTCATTTAGTGTCAAATTTTGCAAAAGTAAAAGCAGTTTAGAGAGTTAAAATTAGTATGTGTGTGTTGTTTGTAATAAGAGGTAGAGAGAAGGGCCCACAAGGTCCTGCTCTCCTCAACCATTAAAAATTTCACGTGTATCATCTCTAATTCAATTGTATATTAATTATACATACATTAATCACATCTTATTGTTGATTATCCAATCATAATTTTATATTAATTTTTATACATATTTTGTTATAGTTTTTTTGAACTATAATTTTTTAGTTTTTATTTATGATGCTTACAAACATTATTATCTTACATTTTTAATATAGAATCAATATTTCTTTAAACTTAACAAATACTTTACATATATATATTTTTTAATTTAAAAAATGCTATATATATTTATACATTAAATTTTTATACCATTATAGTATATATATTTAAATTTAATTTTACTAACTTATTTTTTAAATATTTTAGAAATTTGATTTGTGTAATCATAAAATTAAAATTTTCTTTTGAACCCCTAAAGTTGAGATACTGGCTCTGCCTCTATATATAATAATAAATATATAAAGAGCAATGTTAGACATTTTAATTTATATTTCAATTAATAGTTCAATTTACAATATATTGATATAGTAATTTAATTTATATCGTACATGATAAATAATAGAGGTGACAATTATTGACATGACTTGGTGACATAATATAAATATAACATGAAATTAGTAGTTTTGAGTTTTTTCTATCATAACAGGTTAACACGATAAAACTCATTAAGTTAATAGGTCCTGTTTGGGTTATACCCCTCATAATTCTTAAAATTATTTAACATGATTAAATATCAATATTATAATTTCAATTTTACTTTGAACTGACATTATATGATATTTGAGCTTGAGTTTAAACTTAGTGACATGATATAAGTTTAATAAATCATGTTTGGATTGAGTAAAAATTTAATAGATTGTGTTTTGGTCCACACAAACATGTTATGGTAAGTCATACTATCACCCTGAAATTGATCATTAATTGTATCTAATTATCCATCGCTTGTGGTGCAATATATATATACACATATATAAGATTTTTATGTAAGCAATATACAAAATCATTCTTTAGATATTATGAAACTAGATTTTCAATCCATATATAGTGCTTAATTTTAATAGGTGTCAAAATATACTTTTGATTATTGTCTATTAGTATTACTAGATATTCTATTAGGTTGTGATCATATTTAAAAAAATTGACAAAATACATTAAAAGGCTTAAAAATTACAGAGAAAACAAAGGAGAATAATATAAAGTTCAAATATATTTAAAAAATAGTAATAATAATAAATAAAGTTCAAATAAAGGTACACGGGGAAAAATTGAGGAAACAGAGGGATGACGTGGTAATTTGACAAAAAATGGATAGAAGGGCAGAGAAATTCGAGAAAAGAAAAGAGGATGATATAAAATTTTCGAAAATAGAGGGAAACCAATTCAATCAACTCCACTGGTTTTTCTTCTCTTCGTAGCTTGAGTTATGGCCTTGGAAGAGGAAGATAAAGAAGAAAATCAAGTAAGAGAAGACGCTGACGCGCCTGCACACCATCCATCTGCACCACTTGATGAGGTCATAATCCGTGGCTCTGATTTCTCTTTGTTCTGTTACTTTCTTTGAATTTGAGTTTATTTTAAAATCTCTGATTCAAGGGATTTTAGTATCATTTTCATAGTTCTGATATTCGGTATGTCTTGGGTTGGTGATAGCCACTGATTTTTTGCTGCAGCTATAATTTGTTAACTTTGGTTTTTAATTTTTAAGTTTCAACGAATGGTGAATTATCACTTAGTAGTATGATATTGCCTGTTATTTCTACCAATTGAAGCAAATAAGCTTTGTGTGTTTACATATTTTAGAAGTGAAAATGATGGAATTGGATATATTATATATATACTTGCAATGTATGTGTTTGTGAAGGAACTTGTGGCAATGTTTTGGATAAAGTCGAATGCTTGTGTTGATAATTTATGCGTTTTTATTATGCAGTTATTTGACATTTCAACGACTGTTGATCCTAGTTACATAATCTCATTGATATGCAAACTTGTTCCCACGATTTTGAAAAGAGGCCGCAATGGGTTGGATGGTTGTGATGCCCTGAGTGAAGAATTGAAAACCGATAATATGGAAAAAAGTGCTGCCTCTTTGTCCGAAGATAGAGTTCTAGGTGCGGTGAATTGTGATTCTGAGGCCATGGACATTGTTGAGGATTTTGATAAATCTAATTGTCAAGGAGGAGAAGATGATGGGTCGTGTAGTAAACTTGAAAAGCCTGGTGTGTCAGCTGGAGAAGAGGTGTGGGAAGAGAGTGGGTGCATCTTATGGGATCTTGCTGCGAGTAGAGAGCATGCAGAATTCATGGTACTTGGGTCTGCAGCTACATTTTATTTTATGTTCCTTCTAATTCATCTTGATTCTGATTGCATGTTGAGTAACAATAACGATTCTGTCAAACTTATTAAGAGGGAGAGTTAGATCAAAGGAAGGATACACAGAATGCGATGAAGCTACTGTTTTCCTAACTGCTTCTGAAGTCTTGATTCATGCTTGTGATTGTTAGGAAAAAAAGAGGATTGTTTTTAATTTTCTGATGCTTATAACTTCAAACTCTTGATTCTCTGTAATGATTATAAGCAAATAATTGATGATCTTTGTTAATTTTTCTACTGTTTCCCATCCTAATCTACTTGAAATTATATTTAATTGCACCAAGCATCCATTTCATAGAATAGCGGGATCATAGTGAGGTCTGATAAAGCTGGTTATAAGCTGTATTTGTAACTAATTCTAGCTATAGATATAAGTGTGTATATGTTGTGACAACTTGCAATATGATTATTTTATTTACTGGACTATGCAGGTGCAAAACCTAGTCCTTGAAGTGCTTTTAGCAAACCTTACAGTTTCTGAATCTGTGCGTGTTACGGTATGTCACATTTCCACTTAAGCTTTGAAACCCTTTTTCGTGATAGATTGAACCATTGAATTTGATTCTTACTGTTGAATCATGAGCTAGAAAAGTTGCTGTCATAGGGCAGTGACAGTAATCCATATAAAGAGATGGGAAACTTTTATAGCTATCTCAATCTTTTAGCTAGTTTTCTCTAGATATTATTTAGTTCCTATATCGAAGGCAGTTTGTTGCCTTACAAGATATAAATAATGCACTTCCTTTTCTTGAAAATGTGAGTAATATTTAATTATTTATCCCAATTAAAATCTTCACTTACTTTTTTCAAGTTGCTTTTGTAGCATTTGTTGGCTTTTAGCTTTGGTGCATGGGTCTTTATTTTCTGTTTGTCTTTTAACTCAGGAGATTAGCCTTGGAATTATTGGAAACTTAGCCTGCCATGAAGTTCTCATGAAGCACATAGTTTCCACAGATGGACTAATTGGAATGATTGTAGATCAGTTGTTTTTAGACGACACACAGTGCCTAATTGAAGCTTGCAGGTAATATATAAACTGTTAACACTTACCAACTTTATTTTTAAAATCTGCATTTTTGTTGTTGCCTTTCTCATCCTTATAATGGTTCTTACTAGTTTATTATATGCCAAAAAAATTTTAGCATCACATTATATTGAAGTTTTAAGCAGTCTCAGCTCTGCTCAATTGAATAACTGGTGTACCTAAGGGCCATTCTCTCTCAGCCTGTTGTTTCCTTTGGCTTTTGGGACCTTTTTTTCACTTCTCTTTATCCAACAATGGATTCCCTTATCAGCTTTGACTTTTGTTCTTTTCAACAGGATGTAAAACATATTTCCTTTGGACCATAAAAGTTGAGCCTTCACATCTTGTATGCTACTGAAGGGATATAACATTGTTATTTTTTATAATATATATATATATATATATATGTATATATATATTCATTTTCATCTTTTTCTGCAGGGGGCAGCATGATATCTATTTGCATGCATTCCATTATACTTGTTTCATTAAGTAGTGATGGTGTATAACTGTATGTATAATTGAGGCCTAAGTCCCTGATGATAACATGTAATATTGTAGAATAGTGTCACATGCATGTCACATTTCCATTGGTCACTTGCTCTAGTATGACTTGCTCTAGTATGTATAATGTTCAAAATTCTGATTGTCCCATGCTGTATACTTTTCTTATGGTTGCTTCTCTGAGCAGGCTGTTAACATTGGGTCTTCAAAGCTGTGAATGTATCATTTGGGCTGATGCATTGAAGTCTGAACATATCTTACACCGTATTCTATGGATCACAGAAAATACTTTAAACTCTCAGCTTATAGAAAAGGTGCCAAGATGCTATCTGTCCTGTATTTTCTCTTATTATTAGTATAGTCTTGCTGAATTGTCAAAAATTTATGCTTGTTATAGACACTCAAAATCCACAGTAATTTTTTGAGTGTGTTATGTGTGTATAAGTTTTCACCATCATGCATGAAACTCATAGTAATTTGTGAACAAAGAAAGGTCATGGGGTTTGGTAGTATTCCCCAGTTCAGAGCCTAGTGAACAAAAAGAGGTCAGGGGGTTTCTGGATATAGAAGAAAAATCTCTTGTTTCAACCTTTTTGATGTAAAATATTTTGTATCAATGAATTGATTATGCATGTCAATATCTTGTTAAGTGAGAAGCTGCACAAATGAATGTATTTCAAATGCTGGTAAACGGATCAAGTATTTATTATTGCAAGATAGAATTCAAATTACTAGTCTTGATCACCAACTTAATAAGCTGCTTTTCTTGAACAGAGTGCTGGGCTATTGTTAGCCATCCTAGAAGGTCAGCCGGAAGTTCTGCAGATTCTTCTCCCACAGTTGATGGAGTTGGGTTTATCAAGTCTTTTAATTAATCTGTTGGCCTTTGAAATGAACAAATTAATGGGTGAAAGAATTCCTGAAAGGTACAAGTTCAACTTCTTTGTTGTGATTCTTGTGAAGTATTTTATACAAATTAATGTTGTTCTGATAAATTAATTTTATGATATGGTTGGAGATATTTTAAGACTGGGCTATTTTTTATTACATTTTTTTCTGGCATAGTGAGTCAATTATCTATCTTCTGTACTTGTTTCAGTCTTTTTAAGATCACCATGAGCCTCCTTTCTCTTTTGGTTTTCTTTTTGATAGAAAGGATTTAGTGACTCTTTATCAGTTTAACTTTTGGATTTGGCCTTCACATGGAACTAGTTTTGGAGGAAAGTCATGATGTGGAACTTTTTGTTATCGTTCTTGTCAGTGTCTCTGTGTCTGGTGTGGATATAATAATAGTGGTCATCTAGCCAGAGATTGCCTTTGCCCTTATGTTATATGAAAGAGAACAAAGATGTTTTACCACTGAAGAAATACTTTAACTAGTATCTGTTTTATGATAGATCTACTTCTTTGTGGAATTGGCAGCTAATTAGCGTTTTTGTATTGTCTTTGCCCTTTTGTTTTCAGTTACACTGATCTCAAAATATCTCAATTTGTAATCATTTTCAATTCCTTCTATCACAAAGATTTAAATGTAAGATCTTTTACACATAACATCTGTTTACATACAATTGCAGGTACCCTGCTCTTGATGTCATTCTTCGTGCTATTGAAGCTCTTTCTGTTGTAGATGGGCATTCTCAAGAAATTTGCTCAAGTAAGCGACTTCTGCAGCTTGCTTGTGACGTGGTCAAATTCCCTGAGAAAGTTGAGGTACATTGCAACTTGCTGAGAAATGGAAATACTTGAGTGTGATAAATAGTCCAATTGGTCATTTAATTTCCCTTATATGATAGATGGTAATTTACTAATTTCTGGAGTATATACTGAATCAGCAATCTTAGTGCTTTATTATTATGAACCTTCTGTCATTATCCCTTGTGAAGAAAGTAAATGGGTTGTATGAGTAAAAGTTATATAAATTGCAGAGACTACCCATTAACACTTCTCTCTATGAAAACATATTTTAATATATGACTTTTTTCATTGATATGACTTCATTCGTTCTTTTGAGCATTCTGGTTATGAGGTTTTGCGTTTGATAATCTGGTGATATTTCTTATATTATAAAGAAAATCAGATGCCTTGTATTGCCATTTCCTTTGTAAGTGGATAAAGTTGACATCCCATCTTTGCTTCTCCCATTTTGGTCTCTTGATTACCCTAAGATACTTATCCTTTAGTAATCTTGTTAGTCTTCCAAATAATCTGGACACTATCCTACTTCTGATCGTGAAAAAGAAAATAATAATAATAAAATAAATAAAATAAAATAAAATAACCTATGATTTAATATTATAATAACATGCATGAAGTTGTTCTGATTATATCAAGATTAAGATGCAACACGGACGTGCTGGTGGGTATGTTTTAATGGTGTCTAATGAGAAGCAAACTAGGTCATCTGGTAAAAGCAACTATGCTAAGCTTTTGCTCTTTTTCCTTGACAAATTAATTTGGATGGTTATCAACCAACTGCAGACAATTATGATGACATTTTTCTTGCAGGTTGCCAATGCTTGTATTACTGCTGGAGTTGTGATTGCAAATATATTATCTGATGCAGCTGATCTAGCTTCTGAGATATCACAGGGTAGTTTGTTCATATTCCTTTTTGTACAATTATGTATAGTGTGTCCTGAAGATATCTGGTTAAGTTATCAAGTTTCTATTACAAGTTGAAGTGAGACTTTGGATCCTTCCAGATTTGCCAATCTTGCAGGGCCTGTTTGATATATTTCCTTATGCTTCGGATGATTTGGAAGCAAGGAGTGCACTTTGGAACATTATTGCAAGATTACTGGTTCAAGTTGGGGAAGAAGAAATGAGTCCATCGGGTCTGGATCAATTTGTATCAATTCTCGTAAGCAAATTGGATATGATTGAAGATGATCTTCTTGATTATCAGTTAGATGATTCTAGTCAACAAGACAAAAGCTTAACCCCTGGTAGAACAAATCTGGATGCTAGAACTACTGCTGTATCCTACTCTGCCTGTTGGTCAAACTTTCAAATAATTATTCAAACTTTGTTGTGAAAATCATACATAACCAGCAATTTGTTAGTTTCATGTAGTGTCGGAATTTTGTTTCCTTTACCTATGCAACAGCTTCGAAAGATAATCGTTATCTTAAATAAGTGGACTACTTCAAAGGATTTTGTTGAGGGGAATGATGTAGCAGAGGATCAACATACAAATAATGTAAATGTTGGTAGATTGTTGGATTGCTGTCACAAATATGTCAAGTAAGTCCTTTTTTCTATTGACATATCGAAACTGGTTATATCATATTAAATGCTGTTGTGTCATTCAAAATATTGAATTGTAGATACATATATTTTTTAGGAGCTTCAAAAAATAAAGTTCTCCTCGTTTTTAGCAGCACGGTTCAAGTGTGTCTTGAGATGTTCATGAAGTGAGCTTAACATTTTTATCTAAATTTAGATGTTATTATTTTTTATGAAAAAGTGAGGCAAAAATTCAGATGTAGGATAGAGTGATAAGACATGGAAGTAGAGACTTGAGAGAAGGAATAAAGTTGCTTTTCTTACATCTGTTTGTTTGTTTGTTTGTTTGTCACAGATTCAGTACTAAATCATGTTCCATGGATTGATTCTACCTCTAATTGTTCCAGCGACTGCTTGACTATTCACCGTTCCTCACCTTTTTCAAGTATATACTCCACAAATAGTGCGAATTTTATTTAAGAAGAGTAATGTATTCTCTTGATCATCGAGGGAAGAGGGAAGAACTAATGTTTAGGCATGCATATTGGGAACCTAATCGATGCCTTCTTGCACCAAATCAACAATTGGACTTGCTGCAACAGTATGTTCCCTACCTTTGTAAAATTTGCATTACCCACAGGCATGAAATCAAGACAGTTCGACGATCTTTGGCAGAAGGTGGAAGCTTCTTATGAGAAATACTTTCCCTGCTTTCGTGGATTGCCATGGTAAGAGGAGTGGCAGACACAGTGGTGATCAAATGTTCCAGCCATCAATTTTATTCGGGAAGTGAAATTTCGAAGTCAGCGGAGCTTAGCTATGCCAGTACAAATCACTTGTTATTACACTGACACAGTGGCTTGGAGGTCTTTTTTTATAATGCCTGAACTACACAAAAGGTAGAGAAGGAAATATAAGAATGTACCAGTAGATATATTTATGAGATAAGATCTTTACATACATCTATATCTAATCCCATAAAGTCATCATCTCATTTGTTATATCATGAATAAACTTTGATATATTTAGGAGGTGATAATAGATTGAACTCTGAAAGAGTAATGATAAAGTAGATATGTGATATATTGCAAAAGAAAGGGATAACAAAAAGAATTGGTCAACTTGGCGTACTAGTAGTAGTACAACAGGAATTTGAACAAAAACAAAATTTGGGATGCAAAAGGAGTCAAACAAAATCTTCAATGAGAGGCTGGTAGAAGAGCTTGTAAGCCTCAATAACTTCAAGATACCACATGGCTTCTCGATCCGGGAATGCCGATAGATCAACAATCTTGTGCACCTGATAAATCAAAAAGGAGTCTGTCAGCAATGGTGAATGAATTCACTAGTAAAAGGTGTTTTTCGAGAGATGAAACAGAAGGGTGAAATGGAAAATTGACCTTGATCAAAGGGGTGTCACCAGTACGGACAACGTAGCCTCCCACCACCATGACATACATACCTGGGTTCCATTGACGAAGACGGAAGTCACCAGAGAGGCAAAGCTCGATGACGCCGGTGCCGTCGTCTAGGAGCAAGTAGCCGTCATCGTCAGGGGACGAAATCAAAACTCCCTACACACATGGGTTGTGTTATATGCAATGTGATGAGAATGAAAATTGTTTGAGAGAGAGAGAGAGAGAGAAAAGAAAGAGAAGGAGAAAGAAGTGGGGACCTGTAACCAAGCACGTTGAAAGAGGATGCCACCGAGAGTGACGGCGTTTTGAGAGAGAGTGTGACGAGCGTGGTTGAGTTGGGCACATAACACTTTCACCGCAGCTAGACTGTAATCCATCTCTCTCTTTCTTCCCTCGCTCCCTAACCATTTTAATTTGCTTACCACTTTGGCTTTTCAAACCTTCTTGTTCTTTTCTTTTTTTCATTTTCAACTCCTAAATTATTATGAAATATTATTTTTTGGGATAAATGTACTATTAGCCCTAAAGAAAAATTTTACTTGGCCTAAACATGAAAGTTATTTATTTTTAATCCAGACAAATTTCAATCCATTTTTCCTTTTTTCAATCCCTTGAAGCATTTTAGATATAACATTGTATGTGAAATATATCACCTATGTTGAAAACATTTCATATGTAATATTGTACATGAAGTCTTCATTTAGTCTAAATAGATAAAAAATAATAATAATTGAAGTTTTGATGGGCTTATGTTTTGGGTACAAACAAAATTTGAATTTTTTTCATGAACTAATTTTGATAATTTCAACCTTTTATTTTATTTAATTTATGCGTACTAGCTTGTTTATCCTAAAATTTTAGAAATATATCACACTGGTTTCTCAAACCATTTTTCAATGGTCAACCAAAACTACAAATTGATGATTTCTCCTCTTAAATGATTTGGGTCTAACACATGTTGCTAAAAATTTATACTTAAAAGATATAAAAGATAAAATGTTAAAACTAATATATATATATATATATATTCATATTTTTCTTTTTGTTTTCTCATCCATCTTATAATTGATTTTGAAATCACCTCTAATAACATTATAAATTTATGAAAACATAGTTACATTATATATATATATTTTATATATATAATGATTCTAGGATTTAATATATGTTACTAAAAACTTATAATTAAAAGATACAAAAATTAAAATATGTAAATTTATTTTTTAAAAAAAGAAAGTATTATTCTTTTTGTTTTCTCGTTCAACTTGTAATTGATTTTGAAAATAACATTATAAATTTAGTTAAAACATAGTTACATATATTTTATTCATACTATATTTTAAGATAAAACAAACATTGGTAAAAAGGCATAACATACTATATTTTATTCATAGGCAAATTTACATCAACAAAATACAAAGATAAGCTTATTCCAAATAATAAAACAATGACGAGCTTGTTCCATAACCAATGCTTGTTCCATATTAGAAATAAAATGGTGGGTGGAGATGACGTAGGATTGCATCAGGGTTGGGCTAGGATGCGCCATAACCAACATTTGTTCGACGCGGCTTGCCATACCTGACACAAGATCCAAATAAAATTTTTGTTTCCAACCCGTAACTAAACTCAATTGGGATAGAATTATTCATAACCTACATATCTTGGCCATTTTATTTGATTTCTTTATATTTTTTAGAAGTTAATTTAACTTTTTAAAAAAGAGAAATGCTTAAACCATTAAATATACATATATTATTTTTATTTTACCTCCAATCAAAATAAATATTCATTTAGATTCAAAATTTACTTAAAGTTAAACATACATTTTAATTGAAAGACACATTTAAATTCAAACATAGACGGTAACTTTTTTTTTTTGAGGTAAGGGGACTACAATTCATATATAAACTTACATTTATTGAGAAACATTATCTAATGGGTCGTTTGTTTTTTGTCTGAAGACTGAACAATGCTACTGAAGACTGAAGACTGAATAATGACTGAAATCTGAAATCCGATAAACATATATATATTTTTTTCTCTACCTCTAAATGTATAATATTCTCATTTGTTTTTTAAAATTAAAATTATTTGAATATTAACAATTTGACATTTATATCATTTTATTATTAGTTGTTAAGTAGCTTTATTTAATATGATACAAATAATTACAATAAATTATTTAACAAATATTAAAACATTTATATATATATATATATAATATTTTGATTCATAATTAAAATAAGATGAATTATTATAGTAGAGTCAATTAAATTTATATATTCAAATAAAAATAAACAAAATGATCTTAAATTAAATTACTACTACAACAAAAATTGAAATTGTAAAGTAATATACATCGATAATAGATTTGATAACACAAAAAAAAAAAACCTTGGGGTTCTATTATACATCGATAACAAATTCAATAAAAACTTTGAGATAAAAAAATCAAAAGGAGAAATAAGAAGATAAACTTTGAGATTCTATTATACACAAACAAATTTTCATCAATATACATAAACCAAAAACACTAATAACACAGTAAAGCTTTAACTCCACAAGTAGATTAATAAAGAAAATCAATAAAGATTCTTACCGAAATTTGATTGGAGAAATATAGTAATCCAGCTATAGGAAAATTTGACGTTAAAATGTTTAGGATTTTTATTTTTCAATGTTGTTTGTTAAAGCATTAAAAGAAATTTGTATAATGTAAAATTAGGATAAACTTGGAAATATATTATTTTAGGAAGGAAAAATTTGAAATAATATATTTATAAAATCATTAAGTGATTTTGTATTAAGTGAAAAGTAAAAAAATGTAACTTTTTTTGGTAAGTGATTTTTGAGTTGTTTTAAGTTATTTGACCACTTAAAAAAATAAATAAAAATCTCATAATTAACTTAATTTAACACCATTAAGTGTTAAGTGCAAAAAACAAACAACATCTAACTTTAGTAAACCCTAAATTCAAATACTAAAATAACTTAAACAACATAAATAACATAAACATTAAACAACATAAATCATAAGCCTAGTCCTGCTAGGTCAAGGAAATCCTACTCTTTTTAGTCGTTATATAAACAAACAAGCACCCAAATTCCATAAGTTCACATATATCCTTCTGTATTGAAATTTCAAGTCTCTCTCTTTGTCACTCTATGTCTTGAACGAAAGAGTTAACATGGCAGAAAGCGTGCTTTCTCCTTCTGCACCATCTCCATTACATCATGACCAGTTCCCCCGTAGTGACCTGCTACATACGCTGTCCGTTGTGGGACCAATCCTGCTGGTTTTACTCCTCCTCTTTAAAGGCGGTCTAAATTTGTTTGATGATGATGACTTTGATATCGAACAATTCCGGAGAGATCTAGATAATGATGACTTTGATATCGAACAATTCCAGAGAGATCTAGTAGTTTTAGTGATGCAGGAGTCTGGTAGTTTTAGTGAAGTCTCGTGAGCTGCTTTTAGAGAAAAAGGTGGAGAAGATGGCACTGAATGTTGTATATGTCTTGATGAGTTCAAGGACCAAGACCAATGTAGAATTCGTTCCAAGTGCAATCACATTTATCATAAGAAGTGCATTGATGAGTGGTTACGCAACGATGAGTCTTGTCCGCTTTGCCGTGGGTCTGCTTATCTCCACGCAAATTTTATGTCCGCAAGTGATTTTTATGGCGTTTGAAGAGGAAGATAAAGAAGAAAACCAAGTAAGAGAAGACCCTGACGGACCTGCACACCAATATCCATCTGCACCGCTCGATGAGGTCACAATCCATGGCTCCGATTTCTCTTTATATTGTTACTTTCTTTGAATTTCGAGTTTATTTTAAAATCTCTGATTGCAGGGTTTTTAGTATTATTTTCATATTGGTTATGATATTCTGTTTATCTTGGGTTGACTATCTTTTTGCTGCAACTATAATTTGTAGACTTTGCTCAGCTTGGTTTTAACTTATAAGTTTTAATGAATAGTGAATTATCGCTTTACAGTATGATATTGACTGTTATTCATACCAATTGAAGCAAATAAGCTTGTGTGTTTACATGTTTTAGAAGTGAAAAATGATCGAATCGTATATAATATATATACTTGCAATGTATGTGTTTGTGAAGTAACTTGTGGCAATGTTTTTGACATAGTCAAATGTTCGTGTTGATTTTTTTGGTGGGTTTCTTGAATGTGTGTGAGTTTTTGTTGGTAGGTTTTGTGGATCAATGACAAGAGAAGAAGAGAGTGAGTTTTCAGTTTTATTTTCCGATCAAGAGAGTTAGGCCGAGTTGTCACCTTCATCGAGCAAGACCACCGATCAGAGGGTTCTTAGATTGGTGAAGTGTCAATCAGCTAGAACCCAATGAATACTCAATGAAACTTGTTGAGTTTTTAAATGTTGTTGATATGCAAACTTGTTCCCATGGATTTAAAAAGGGAAAAAACTGCCTGATATATGAAACAACTTCCTTTTACAACCCACTATTTCATTTTTATTCAAAATCTTATAAACGTTATAAAATTAACAAAAAAATCCCACAAAAGTTAAAAAGACTATTTTAACCCTAAAATTTTTATTAAAAAATATAATAATCACAAAATAATATTTTAAAATAAAAAATTATAAATTAATAAAAACTGATCTCCACCGTCCATCTATGATAGATAGACGATGGAGATCAACCGATCAAATTAAAATATTAAAAAAAATTGATAAAAATAAATAAAATGATGATCATCATCATCAATCAATTTGAGTTCCAACAGTTGAAAACCCATAATATTTGGGTTTTCAATTGTCGGAAACCTAAAAAATCTAGAAAATTTTGGGTTTTTAGGTCGTTGGGTTTCTAGATGCTAGAAACCACTATCATCATCAATCATCAATCCCACCAAAAAAATTCATCAATCCAATCATCAATCATCAACCACTAAACCATCGAACATCAAACCCACCCATCAATCATCAACCACCAAACCTACCCATCAATCATCAACCACCAAACACCAAATCATTGGGTTCATTGTTGAACCTACAACGTTGCCACCATTATCATCAATCGAAGAAGAAACTGGGGAGAGAGAGAGAAAGGCGTACATGAGAGATTGAGAGAGAGAGAACGTAGTCTCCAATGGTGGACGAGATTTGAGTCTCGCCGTGGAGACCACTACGGTGTCGCCACCGCCGAGATGTCCACCACCATCATTATCGGTCATAGATAGAGAAAGAGAGAGAAGGGTATCGACCGAAGATAGAGAGAGAGAAGAGAAAGAGATGAGAGAGCGAGAGAGAGAGCAAGTGAGAAAAAATTATATATATTTTATTTTTAAATAAAAATATCTCATTTTTTATAATTTTATATTAATATCATTTATTTTGATTATATTTTAATTAATTTTTTATTGTTTTTCCTTTTTTGCTCCTGGAGTTAAATGGTCAAGCAGGTCAGCCTAATGAAATTTGTGACTATTAAGAGCATTGTCGTCTTTTCATATGCTTTTAGGAAGATTTTAGATATCTATGTTAATGTCAAATTGTATTTCAAATAAATATGAAATAATGAATTGCGAAATAAAAATATTTTCATATGTCAAGTTGTTTTTTTGGGAATTTCCCTTTGAAAATAGTCGCAATGGGTTGAATGGTTGTGATGCCTTAAGTGAAAAATTAAAGACTGATAAAATGGAAAAAAGAAAAAAAAAAGTGCTACCTCTTTGTCCAAAGATAGAGTTCTAAGTGCAGTGAATTGTGATTCTAAGACCATGGATATTGTTAAGGATTTTGATAAACCTTCTTATCAAGGAGGAGAAGATGACGAGTCGGGTAGTAAACTTGAAAAGTCTGGTGTGTCATCAGCTGGAGAAGAGGTGTGGGAAGAGAGCATGTGCATCTTATGGGATCTTGCTGCGAGTAGAGAGCATGCAGAATTCATGGTACTTGAGTCTACAACTACATTTGATTTTAGGTTCCTTATAATTCATCTTGAGCCCGATTTCATGTTGAGTAACAATGACAATTCTGTCAAAATTATTAAGAGGTAGTAGAAAGTTCAATCAAAGAAACTATACATAGAATGCGAAATAGCTACTGTTTTCCTAAATGTTGTTTAATAATGTGGGATTTGAGGTAAATTTGAGATTCAAAATATCCTAAACTCTTAAATTTCATGTTTGGAGAGCTATGTATGAGATTCCAAACCAATTCTAAACTCCTTCAAATCCTCCTTTTATGAGAATTCTCATTCCCAACCAAAATGATGAAATTTGATGGGTTTGAGAATGAGCATTTCATCATCAATTTTTTTTCAAATTTTTTAAAGAAATTTTTTAGAATTAATTTTAAATATATTATAAAATATTTAAATTAATTTTATTTTAATTCAATCTCAATTTACATTAATCTAATCCCAAATTATATTAAACATGTGACAGTAATTTTTTAATCTAATCTAATCTAAATTATTCTATTCCAATCTAGTATGTCAAATGTAGCCTCGAAGTTCACATATATACTTTTGTATTCAAATTTCAAGTCCCTCTCTTTGTCACTCTTAAGTCTTGAACGAAAGAATTAACATGTCAAAAACCATGCCTTCTCCTTCTGTCCCATCTCCATTACATTATGATGATGACCAGTTCCCCTATAGTGACCTCTATGTCATGTTCGTTATGGGAGCAATCTTGCTGGCTTTCTTCCTCATCTCTAAACACATGACAAATTTGTTTGGAGTTGGTGGTGACCATGCTAACAAACAAGGGTTCTTGAGAGTTTTAAAGGAAGGGCCTTCATCAGAGATTCAGGAATCTTGTACTTTTAGTGAAGTCTCGTGGGCTGCTTTTAGAGAAAAACGTGGAGAAGATGAGGATCCTTGCACTGAATGTTGTATATGTGTTGATGAGTTCAAGGACTAAGACCAATGTAAAATTCATTCAAAGTGCAATCACACTTATCATAAAGAGTGCATTGATGAATGGCCCCGCAAGTGTAAGTCTTGTCCGCTTTGTCATGGGTTTGCTAGTTGATAGGGGATGGATAATATACCCACACAAATTTTATGTAATTGGACTGCCATTGTCCTTTGTTTTTAAGTAATATGTATGATTGGTTTTCTTATTTCCTTTGGCTTCTCTTCTATGTCTGCAAGTGATTTTTATGGCGTTCAAAGAGGAAGATAAAGAAGAAAATCAAATAAGAGAAGACCTAATGGTAACCAAGATAACAATCATGGAAGGCAACGAGACAATTAAAGGCATTCAAATTGATTCTTGAAGGCCATTGGGCTTTATTGGAGACTTATTGGAGCAATTGAGTTTTATTTAGCGGCAATACTTAATTATTAACATGTGATGCGTTTTATTGGGTTTTAATCAATTTTAGTTTATTTAATTTTTATGTTAGTTTTTAATTAATGTTATTTAGGCTTAGACATTTAATTTAATTTAAACTCATGAATGTTTAGTTAAACCCAATTGTTTGGGGGCTAAGGTTTCATGTCAGGATTTTATTTCTTTGCCTATAAAAAAACTTATAACCTTAAGCAAAAAGAACAATGATAATGGAGTCGATTATGTTTAATTAAGAGAGTGGATTTTCTCTTTTATTGATTGTTGAATATGTGATCCTATCAAGTTATGTTTATGGCAATCGAAACATGACTTATCTTTGTCCTTCTCATTTATGTCTTGAGAGTGACGTAAATATCTCATTTTATAATTTTGGTTCTTGTTTGAGTTCTAATCATTGGGTCAAAGTTTTTTATAACTTTAGTTCTTGATTAACATATAATCAATGAGTCCAAATTTATTTTTATAAACATGTTCTAATTTTTTTAGGGATTGTGTTTCAATTTAACTGTGGATGTCGTATCTTTATATACAGGATTCGCATCAAGACCTTGACGCATCTACAAACCATCCATCTACACTGCTCGATGAGGTAAAAAAATCCAACACTTCGATTAAAAGAGGGACCTAGTTTAGGTCCAGACGGGGCACGTGCTCCCCGAAATTTTATTAAGTTTATGGTGTCAATTATTAGATATTTATATGTATAAAAAAATCATATATAGATTTTCAAAGTAAATATTCTGGCACAAAGTGGAAAGGAATGGATTGTAAAAGCATGTTGTTCCCTCATCTATCACTAGGGTTTGGGCTAAAAGGTGTTACTTTAGATACTTACCAATTGCTCAAATCTTTGAATTTGTCATATTGTAACTTCATAAAAATTTATATCATATCATGAACTATAAATTATTATTTCTAACGGAATAGGCATGGCGAACTATCTTTTTTATCACAAACTATATCATATTTATAAAAATTACTGACTAACTTTCCTTTAATTTTTTAATTTTTTGGATCTCTTTTACATCTCATTTATAACTTAATGAATATTGTGGATTTATTTTAGTTCTTTAGTGTTAGTGCATAAACTCACACTATTTAGTGTTATTTGATGGAGTTCACCCATTAAATTAATGAAGGTCATCATGACTAAATTTTAAAATTAAAAATAAGTTAAACTAGATGTGAATTACAATTTTATTTATAGTTCAAGTAGTTAGTACACTTTACGTTCACATTCATGATGAGAGTTTGAGTTTTATCATATGCAATCTTTATTATGATAGTAAATATTTCTAGTATTATCAAAGTAAAGCATATAATGTTTTTTAATATTAATAGGTCTTGGTTTACTCATGATTGTTAATACGACTTATATTTTTATTTCACATAAACTATTTTATAGGATAAAATTCACAAATAAGAAAACTCAAATGAATCATAATTATTTCTATTTTATTTTGTTATAAAGTGTTTTTCTCTCGTATAAATATCTAGATCTGCTGTTACTCCGATTTCTCTTTATTTTGTTACTTTCTTTGAATTTCGAGTTTATTTTAAATCTCTGATTCTAGGGTTTTTAGTATTATTTTCATATCGGTTATGATATTTGGTTTAACTTGGGTTGACTGATTTTTTTCTGCACCTATAATTTGTAAACTTTGCTTAGCTTGGTTTTAACTTTTTAACCTATAAGTTTCAATGAATAGTGAATTATCGCTTTACGGTATGATATTGCCTGTTATTCACACCAATTCAAGCAAATAAGCTTTGTGTGCGTTTAGATGTTTTAGAAGTGAAAATGATGGAATTGGATATAATATATGTACTTGCAATGTATGTGTTTGTGAAGGAACTTGCGGCAATGTTTTTGATATAGTCGAATGCTTGTGTTGATAATTTATAAGTTTTTATTATGCAGTTATTTGAGATTTCAACTACTGTTGATCCTAGTTACATAATCTCATTGATACGCAAACTTGTTCCCACGGATTTGAAAAGAGGCCGCAATGGGTTGGATGGTTGTGATGCCCTGAGTGAAGAATTGAAAACCGATAATATGGAAAAAAGTGCTGCCTCTTTATCCGAGGATAGAGTTCTAGGTGCGGTGGCTTGTGATTCTGAGGCCATGGACATTGTCAAGGATTTTGATAAATCTTCTTCTTGTCAAGGAGGAGAAGATGACGAGTCATGTCGTAAACTTGAAAAGCCTGGTGTGTCAGCTGGAGAAGAGGCGTGGGAAGAGAGCAGGTGCATCTTGTGGGATCTTGCTGCAAATAGAGATCATAAAGAATTCATGGTACTTGAGTCTGCAGCTACATTTTATTGTGTGTTTCTTATAATTCATCTTGATCCTGCTTGCATGTTGAGTAACAATGACAATTCGGTCAAAATTATTAAGAGGTAGTAGAAAGTTGAATCAAAGGAACTATACACGGTATACAATGTAGCTATTGTTTTCCTAATTCCTAAATGCTTCTGAAGTCTTGTTTCATGTAAGGAAAAAGGGGGATTGTTATTAATTTTCTGATGCTTTTAACTTCAAACTCTTGATTCTCACTAATGATTAAGATAAAACAAACATTGGTAAAAAGATATAACATACTATATTTTATTCATAGGCAAATATTCATCAACAGAATACAAAGATGAGCTTATTTCAAATAGTCAAACAGTGATGAGCTGCTCAATGTTATAAGCTCATCTGCCCTTTGACTTTTCCATTCAAAAATCAAACATAGGGTAGCACAAACCCATTCACAGATTGCATATTAGAAATTACATAGAGTAGAATTTTAATTATGTTATTAGAAGATAAGAGAAATGTCACTCATGAGCAGATCATCTGATAATATTTTGTATGCAGCTTCTGAAGGATGAAAGCCATCCCAAAACACATATTGAGAAGCATAAGCACATGTTCCTATGGATTTCTTGTTGCACAAGAATGATGTTTCTAGCAGCCCTGTTCCACAACAAGCACTCCTTGCCTCAACGAATCCTGTAGCCCAAAAATTACTTATACATTGAGTGTCATGAGGATAGTTTAGAACAATCAGAACCAATCAAAGACTTGAAAATCAGGACATAACAATCTCACATACCATTGTCAGAAGGCTTGGTGACAAGCTCATAGAGAGGTTGATAGATATAAAGGACCAAAAGATTGAGGCCAGAAAGCTGCTTTTGCAAGCCTTGAGATGTAGCATTGAGCTTGTTGTTGAATGAAACTGCATTGAAACTGCATTTTTGTTTAACTTAGCCACACACTCGTTGCTGTCATAGCCAAAAATTCTGATGGCAGCTGTTAGGCATCCTAATGGTGGCAATGTTGTCACTCCAATCTTCCTTGCTCCTAGGTGGTACAGATTCTGTCACAAAATATGGTTTCAGTAATGATTGTTAATCATCACTAGAAAAAGACTTGAATAAGCATAGAACGCAATAAGTAACATAAAAATCAATGGGAGAGGAACCTTAATGAAATTAGCATAGGATTGCAAGAGGATATCAGAGAATTGGCCAGCTGTATAGGGCCTGTAAAGAAGGGGATTGATGTAATAGTTTTGAAGGAAGTCACTGCTCCCAAAACTAACAAGGTAAACTGCCCCAGATATGATTGATGAAGCATTGGATTTTCCTGCAACTCCTACCACCTTATTTTGACACTCCTTATAGTATTCCAGCTGCTGAATTATAGGAATTGCATGCTACAACAGCAACAACAAAAAAAATACCAACATATATTAAATGAATTTTTCTATTTCTCATATATGATAGATGGTAATTTACTAATTTGCAGAGTATGTACTGAATCAGCAATCTTAGTGCTTTATTATTATGAACCTTCTGTCATTACCCCTTGTGAAGAAAGTAAATGGGTTTTATGAGTAAAAGTTATATAAATTGCAGAGACTACCCATTAACACTTCTCTCTTGAATATGAAAAATATTTTAATATATGACTTTTTTTATTGACATGACTTCATTCGTTCTTTTGAGCATTCTGGTTATGAGGTTTTGCATTTGATAATCTGGTGATGTTTCTTAAATTATAAAGAAAATCAGATGCCTTGTATTGCCATTTCCTTTGTAAGTGGATAAAGTGACATCCCATCTTTGCTTCTCCCATTTTGGTCTCTTGATTACCCTTAGATACTTCTCCTTTAGTAATCTTGTTAGTCTTCCAGAACATCTGGACACTATCCTACTTCTGTTTCTTAAAATAAATAAATAAATAAATAAAATAAAATAACTTATGATTTGATATTATATAACATGGATGCATGAAGTTGTTCTGAGTATATCAAGATTAAGATGCGACACGTACATGCTGGTGGGTATGTTTTAATGGTGTCGAATGAGAAGCAAACTAGATCATCTGGTAAAAGTAACTATGCTATGCTTTTGCTCTTTTTCCCTGACAAATTAATTTGGATGGTTGTCAACCAACTGCAGACAATTATGATGACATTTTTCTTGCAGGTTGCCAATGCTTGTATTACTGCCGGAGTTGTGATTGCAAATGTATTATCTGATGCAGCTGATCTAGCTTCAGAGATATCACAGGGTAGTTTGTTCATATTCCTTTTTGTACAATTATGTATAGTGTGTCCTGAAGATATCTGGTTAAGTTATCAAGTTTCTATTACAAGTTGAAGTGAGACTTTGGATCCTTCCAGATTTGCCATTCTTGCAGGGCCTGTTTGATATATTTCCTTATGCTTCGGATGATTTGGAAGCAAGGAGTGCACTTTGGAACATTATTGCAAGATTACTGGTTCAAGTTGGGGAAGAAGAAATGAGTCCATCGGGTCTGGATCAATTTGTATCAATTCTCGTAAGCAAATTGGATATGATTGAAGATGATCTTCTTGATTATCAGTTAGATGATTCTAGTCAACAAGAAAAAAGCTTAACCCCTGGTAGAACAAATCTGGATGCTAGAACTACTGCTGTATCCTACTCTGCCTGTTGGTCAAACTTTCAAATAATTATTCAAACTTGGTTGTGAAAATCATACATAACCAGCAATTTCATAGTTTCATGTAGTGTCGGAATTTTGTTTCCTTTACCTATGCAACAGCTTCGAAAGATAATCGTTATCTTAAATAAGTGGACTACTTCAAAGGATTTTGTTGAGGGGAATGATGTAGCAGAGGATCAACATACAAATAATGTAAATGTTGGTAGATTGTTGGATTGCTGTCACAAATATGTCAAGTAAATCCTTTTTTCTATTGACATATCGAAACTGGTTATATCATATTAAAAGCTGTTGTGTCATTCAAAATATTGAATTGTAGATATATATATTTTTTGGGAGCTTCGAAAAATAAAGTTCTCCTCGTTTTTAGCAGCACAGTTCAAGTGTGTCTTGTGATGTTCATGAAGTGAATTTAACGTTTTTTATCTAAATTTAGATGTTATTATTTTTTTATGAAAAAGTGAGGCAAAAATTCAGATGTAGGATAGAGTGATAAGACATGGAAGTTGAGACTTGTGAGAAGGAATAAAGTTACTTTTCTTACATCTGTTTGTCTGTTTGTTTGCTACAGATTCAGTGCTAAACCATGTTCCATGGATTGATTCTACCTCAAATTGTTCCAGCGACTGCTTGACTATTTACTGTTCCTCACCGTTTTCAAGTATATACTCCACAAAATAGTGCAAATTTTATTTAAGAGGAGTAATGTATTCTCTGGATCATCGAAGGAAGAGGGACCAACTAATGTTTGGGCATGCATATTGGGAACCTAATTGATGCCTTCTTGCATCAAATCGACAATTGGACTTGCTGCAACGGTATGCTCCCCACCTTTGTAAAATATGCAGTACCCACAGGCATGAAATCAAGACAGTTCGATGATCTTTGACAGAAGATGGAAGCATCTTAAGAGAAATACTTTCCCTGCTTTCGTGGATTGCCATGGTAAGAGGAGTGGCAGACACAGTGGTGATCAAATGTTCCAGCCATCAATTTTATTCGGGAAGTGAAATTTCGAAGCAGCGGAGCTTAGCTATGCCAGTACAAATCACTTGTTATTACAATGACACAGTGGATTGGAGGTCTTTTTTTATAATGCCTGAACTACACAAAAGGTAGAGAAGGAAATATAAGAATGTAACAGTAGATATATTTATGAGATAAGATCTTTACATACATCTATATCTAATCACATAAAGTCATCATCTCATTTGTTAATCATGAATAAACTTTCATATATTTAGGAGATGATAATAGATTGAACTCTGAAAGAGTAATGATAAAGTACATATGTGATATATTGCAAAAGAAAGGGATAACAAAAAGAATTGATCAACTTGGGGTACTAGTAGTAGTACAACAGGAGTTTGAACAAAAACACAATTTGGGCTGCAAAAGGAATCAAACAAAATCTTCAATGAGAGGCTGGTAGAAGAGCTTGTAAGCCTCAATAACTTCAAGATACCACATGGCTTCTCGATCCGGGAATGCCGATAGATCAACAATCTTGTGCACCTAATAAATCAAGGAGTCAGTCAGCAATGGCGAATGAATTCACTAGTAAAAAGTGTTTTTTGAGTGATGAAACAGAAGGGTGAAATGGGAAATTGACCTTTATCAAAGGGGTGTCACCAGTACGTACAACGTAGCCTCCCACCACCATGACATACATACCTGGGTTCCACTGACGGAGACGGAAGTCGCCAGAGAGGCAAAGCTGGATGACGCCGGTGCCGTCGTCTAGGAGCAAGTAGCCGTCATCGTCAGGGGACGAAATCAAAACTCCCTACACACATGGGTTGTGTTATATGCAATATGATGAGAAAGAAAATCGTTTGAGAGAGAGAGAGAGAAAGAGGAAAAGAAAGAGAAGGAGAAAGAAGTGGGGACCTGTAACCAAGCACGTTGAAAGAGAATGCCGCCGAGAGTGACGGCGTTTTGAGAGAGAGTGTGACGAGCGTGGTTGAGTTGGGCACATAACACTTTCACCGCAGCTAGACTGTAATCCATCTCTCTCTTTCTTCCCTCGCTCCCTAACCATTTTAATTTGCTTAATACTTTGGCTTTTCAAACCTTCTTTTTCTTTTCTAATTGTTTAAAAACTCGGCGAAAATCGCCGAGTTATCGCCGGGTTCTCGCGGATCGGCACTCCGCCGATCCGAGAACCACCAGATCGGACGTCCTGCTCGCCGGAGGTGGACACTCGGCCCAACTCGACCGACTCGGCGAGTCTAATCATCACAAAATCGGTCGGAAATCATCCCAAACATCACCCAAAATCATCCTCAAAATCCAATATTTCCAGCAAAACAAGCAACACACATAACAGAAAATTAAAAAACTAATGACTCACTATCGCCGGCGACGACAACGGCAACAACTTGAAGGAAGAAGACCTCAATGACATACAGGCAGAGAGAAGGAGAGTGGCCGTCGTAGATGAGAGAGAAGACGATTTAAAATGGCCGGCGAGTCAGTGACAATGAAGGGGGACTGGTTCGGCTTCGGCGACGGCAACGGTGCACTTGACGGCAACGACGACGTCGCACTTGAACGGGAACGGCGACGGGCTGTTGGAGAGAGAAGAGGGTTGAGAGAGGAGAAGGGAGACCGGGAGAGAGAGAGAAGATGAGGGTTTGAGAGTGACATCAACCTTAAATAGTGTGTGGATAATTTCGCCATGGTCACTGAAGTTTATAAAAATTCATTTTATGCTTTCAAACTTAGAAAATTACAATTTACCCTTAAACAGTGCTTACCGAATACTGATCGAGTTATCGATTACTTGCCGTTCGCTGGGTCACCGATCGAGTCACGAGTAGCGAGTTTTGGAATAACATTGTATGTGAAATATATCATCTATGTTAAAAACATTTCATATATAACATTACACATGAAATCTTCATTTAGGTGAAATAGATAAAAAATAATAATAATAATAATTGAAGTTTTGATGGGCATAGGCTTATGTTTTGGGTAAAAACAAAATTTGAATTTCTTTCATGAATTAATTTTGATAATTTCAAAATTTTCTTTTATTTAATTCATGTGTACTAGCTTGTTTATCCTAAAATTTTAGAAATATATCACCCTGGTTTCTCAAACCATTTTTCAATGGTCAACCAAAACTACAAAATGATGATTTCTCCTCTTAAATGATTTGGGTCTAACACATGTTGCTAAAAATTTATAATTAAAAGATATAAAAGATAAAATGTTAAAATTAATATATATATATATATTCTTCTTTTCGTTTTCTCATTCATCTTATAATTGATTTTGAAATCACCTCACCTCTAATAACATTATAAATTTACAAAAACATAGTTACATTATATATATAATGATTCTAGGATTTAATATATGATACTCAAAATTTATAATTAAAAGATACAAAAAACAAAATATGTAAAGTAAAAAAAAAAAGTATACTTCTTTTTGTTTTCTCGTTCAACTTGTAATTGATTTTAAAAACAACATTATAAATTTACTTAAAATAGAATACATATATTTTATTCATACTATATTTTTAGATAAAACAAACATTGGTAAAAAGGTATAACATTCTATATTTTATTCATAGGCAAATTTACACCAACAAAATACAAAGATGAGCTTATTTCAAATAATAAAACAATGACGAGCTACTCAATATTATAAGCTCATCTGCTCTTTTACTTTTCCGTTCACAAATCAAACACCGGGTAGCTACTTCAAAAAAAAAAAAAATCCAAACACATGGTAGCAGAAACACACTCACAGATTGCATATTAGAAATTACACAGAGTAAAATTTTGAATATGTTATGAGAGGATAAGAGAAATGCCACTCGTGAGCAGATCATCTGATAATATTTTGTTTGCAGCTTCTGAAGGATGAAAGCCATCCCAAAACACATATTGAGAAGCATTAGCACATGTTCCTATGGATTCCTTGTTGCACAAGAATGATGTTTCTAGCAGCCCTGTTCCACAACAAGCTCTCCTAGCCTCAGCGAATCCTGTAACCCAAAATTTACTTATTCGTTGAGTGTCATAGGGATAGTTTAGAACCAATCAAAGACTCGAAAATCAGGACATAACAATCTCACATACCTTTGTCAGAAGGCTTGGTGACAAGATCATAGAGAGGTTGATAGATGTCAAAGACCACAAGATTGAGGCCAGAAAGCTGCTTTTGCAATCTTTGAGATGTAGCGTTGAGCTTTTTATTGAATGAAACTGCAATTTTGTTTAACTTAGCCACACACTCGTTGCTGTCGTCGCCAAAAATTGTGATGGCAGCTGGTACGCATCCTAATGGTGGCAATGTTGTCACTCCGATCTTCCTTGCTCCTAGGTGGTACAGATTCTGTCACAAAATATGGTTTCGGTAATGATTGTTAATCATCACTAGAAAAAAGACTTAAATAAGCATAGAATGCAATAAGTAACATAAAAATCAATGGGAGAGAGACCTTAATGAAATTGGCATAGGATTGCAAGAGGATATCAGAGAATTGGTCAGGTGTATAGGCCTTGTAAAGAAAGGGATTGATGTAATAGTTTTGAAGGAAGTCACTGCTCCCGAAACCAACTAGGTAAACTGCGCCAGATATGATTGATGAAGCATTGGATTTTCCTGCAATTCCTACCAACTTATTTTGACACTCCTTATAGTATTCCAGCTGCTGACTTATGGAAATTGCATCCTACGACAACAACAACAAAAAACCCTCAACATATATTAAGCAACTACACACTCTCAGATATAGAAGAAAAAATGCTAGGTTTGATTGTCCTTACATAAAGCTTTGCAGTACTGTCCAAGTACCCAGAACTAGCAGAAGCAAAGTTGGCACCATTTAAGAGGTTTTTGCCTTTGGCCTCTTTACTAAGATAGGCTGGTGGATAGGAAGTGAAGCCTATGTTCTCAGCTGAACCGGAAAAACGAATTCCATTAGTGAATCATAAAATGAGATTGATCATAAAAGTGTATATATAAATATGTTTTACGGGATTATAACTACCGGTGAAGTCTGAGGCCAGTTTCCCATTGCAGAACCTTCCAGTTGGTTTGTGCTTGACAAAGTCTCTTCCATAAGGAGGAAAATTTGCTTTCACAATAGTGTAGAGGTAGTTGTTGTTTCCTGCATCCAAAGCTGAGTCCCCAAATATGAACATTGCGGGAACCAAAGGCTGTCCACTGACCACATAGAGCTGCAGGGAGAGAAGTAAAAGAAGAATTGAAGCTATCAAAGAACTTGAAGATCCCATAACCTTTTGTTTGAAGTGCAGTGACTAGTTGGCAAGGCTGTAGTTTGAAGATGACTTTCAGTTTTGGATCACGTAGTTCATGTTTTGGGCAGGAGTGACTGCAACTTCCATTTATAATACTTCATAATTAATGTCAGCATCAACAAGAGAAATAGATGTATGAAGCTAACCGATTTGGGATCACACCAAACGAATCATTAAGTATTATTTGATTTGTTGAGTTGTAAACATCTGGAGAAATTCCTTAATTTATTACCAAAAGTGTGTGTTTGCTATGTCCACATCAGTTGGGTTGCTACAAGCTGGATCAGCAGAAAAGTCTTTGTTCAATGTTCATCATTCAGCGTCTGTGTTAAGTTTGATCAAATTTTTCCTTTTAACTTCTCATTCAAGTTAACATTCTTGATGAGGGAAAAATGGTTCCTTTTAAAACAGCAAAAAAAATGTGGATAATGAATAGATGATATGACCGTTGAGGATTATGCATAAGAGGGCGCCAAAAAAACGCATTAGGGGGTGAATAGCCAACATACAATATTTTAAAGAGGACAAAATAAATTTTATGCAAAATCTTGGGCATTACATATATAGGCATTTAGGTATACATTTTTAAAAAATAAAATTTAAAGTCATTGATTATAAAATATGTTGATATTTAAGTAATAAATTTCTCACATATAACTAAGTATGGACTTTCTTGCTAAGAATTGAATACAAAATCTTTCAACCAAGTATGCTAAGTTATCATAAATGAGAAAATTATTAGGTTGGTTATACCTTAAAGGGTACATAACACCAGTTTGAGCCCTTCAAGTGTTTATTATGTTATGCTTGACATTTGCCATATCTAAGCACAGAAAAATGGCAGTGGTTCCAACTGCATATACGTAGCGTGTCTTAATGAGATAGTATTTGAGCTGTCATTAGCTTGCCAGTCAGCCTTCTCAACTCAAAAAGAAAGGATCAACTTATTATGGCACTTGAATTTAGACAAGCAAAGCAGCTGTGCTCAGCCTAATATTTTTGTATGGTGTGCCTTTATTTACTATTACAGCAGTTCTCCAATCACTATCACGTTCTTTCTTTGTAAACACACTAGCTACATTTTGAAACACGTCCGCCGACTTGGCTATATATTAGCATGACTTCTACTATTCATTTATGACCATTCCCACCCACACCCTTTTAATTGGAAATTCAATATTGGCATCCATTTATGCATGAATTGGACTAATTCATTGATCTTCCTTGAGATTTTTTGAGTTTTAACTCAATTGTCACAAGTGTTAAAATTAATCTACTATCCATCATTATAAATTCTCATACAATCCACTCCAACGTAATACAGTTCAATGTGCCAAACATACTCAAACTATAAAATATTACCAAATTAATTATCAATAAAACATAGTAAGGATAAAGATGAAATAGAAATGAAATTTGTTCTTCTATAGCAGCGGTAAAATAGTATACTTAATTTGAGACTTTTTATTATCGGTTTAGTTTGATCTTGATGCTCTCTGATGAAAAATCAGGAGCATTGGTTTCTTTGGTGACCTTCAAATAAAAAATCAGGAGAATTGTTTTGCAAAATATATATATATATATATATATATATATATGCACGTTTATTTGCCCACCAAAGCAGCATCCTGTGCCGAGGACTGGACGAATAAGCCTTCTTTTTGGGCCCAACTGGCTGAAACACTCACTTGGGCTTAGTCTTGTCTTTCGTCTGTTTTGGGATTCAGCACCATTTCAAAGGCCAGATTGGCCCATCAATAAACATTCTCATTTCCAACATTTGAAATCACAAGTAAATTCTCAAAAACATCACAGGTAAATTTTCCAAAAAAAAAATGGAAATCACAAGTAGATTTATCAATAATTTTTTTGTTTAAATTTATAACGACAATTGTCCTTTACTTTTAAAAATTTTATTTAGACAATTACAGAGTTGATATCTATTGCTTTTATTTTTATTTTTTTTTCATATTAAGATTTTATGAATAATGATATCGCAATCATAAATTTCAAGTGGAAAGAAACTTTTAAAACAAAATAAAATAATATAAAATAAGATTTTTTTAATAGAAAATTGAATTGATATTGCCTTGCCTAAATGTATTCCTCCATAGTCCTACGGATGTGAATTTAAACTTTCTTTTTATTTTTGAAAAGCAATCTTCATTAATCAAAAGAAGAACATTTAAACTTAATTAGTATAGGTGATGTATACCATAGCCGCTAGAAAGTGTATTGAATGAGAGTTAACATGGTACACCGTACACATGTAAAGTTATAGAAATTGGACAAATGGTGTGTCATTAAGCATACTTGATTAGATTATTTAATTCAATTAAATATATAGAGTACGTATAAAATGGGTATCATCTTATATTTTGTCTATAGGAACAAGGTAAACCATACTTGGAAATGTTGAAATTGAATTTGTTCCGTCTTAAATCTTGTAAGCCTTTCTAACTATGATTTCAAATATTGAAATAAATAATATTTATTTTATTTTTGATGTAATATTGAAATTGATTTTAAGTTTTAATTTACTGCGATCAAGATTACAAACTTTTGTTAATTTATTTTTGAGATTGTAGGAACGACTCCAATTTTAAGATAAAACAACATTGTGACAAGTCAATCTGGTTACAAACATATGGAGTGATGGGCAACAAAACAGCGTTCGTTGGCAATAGGTTCCCACCCCCAAGATTTAATGAAGCCATTAAGATTGCTTCTTGTTCATGTCACGTACTAAGCATTTCATGGGTAAACTAAATAAAAAGTAAATTCTTTTGTTTTATTTTAATGGTCTCTCCAACTAAAAATTTAAAGGTTCTATCCATAGTAAAGATACAATAGTCCAATTGACTAGCTTTGAAAACATCATGAACATAGCTTCTTTTGTTTTTTGAATTTATAATTACTAAAAACATTCCTTAGGAAACTTTTAAACCATCGAATCTACTTAAATTGATGAAAGTGTAAGAGTTAATGACATTTTCTATAATTAATGTCTTGAAAATTTCCTCCCATTATTAGTAGATGATGAAAGTTCCATGAAACCAAACAAGAGTACGGAAGGAAATGGTAGCATATAATCCTTTATATGATTACTTATACACAACCTACACACACACAAATTAATTAGACAAAATAAAATTCGATTCTGTTCTATCTATAACAATCTGCTGCCTCTATATTGGCTGCCACATCTTTAAGAACTGAAGGGGACTAGCTAAAATCATCTCTCTGTCAACACTTGTCTTTGGTGATACCATTATTCATCATAACAAACTGTAGATATACGTTCTAATTGCAGTTTTAAGAGATTCCCTCTATAAAACGTGTAAGAAGCTTTTATTTTAGTTCTTGCTTAAAGAAAAGCGAAGTCTCCGTGTTAAATTAACGAAACAATATTTGCAAGGCCTCATTGTCTGTCTCAAGTGCATAATCATAGCCAAGACTGTTAGCCAAAGCCTTGAACTCATCCATCTCTGAGGCTGCAACCTGCAAACCCACCAACACATTTGCATGTGTTTCACCCTGTTCCAGACACATGTCACTCTGTCACTATTTGATAAAATCTTACGACATGAATACAGAATTTGACAAACTACTTCTTTGGATGTGAATATAAGCATATAACAAATATTGTATTTCATATGTTTGATGTGATTTGTCGCTATCCTTAGTGTTGAATTGTAAGTCTAAATCAGTGTAGTGGCGTTAAGATTATGTCGTACATGGATGAAACTGTAAGAAATCTATTTCTAGTTTTATTAAGGAATTATTAATCTCCTTGCTTAGGGTGACAATTTCTTCTTTTAACTAAAAATTGTACTATTAACTAATCTTCCGTAGGTGAGATAGAAAAATATATATAATTGAATTGAGAGATTATAAATAGCTATTTGATAGTAAATTGAGAGTTGATGTATTCTATGTATATAGGGATTGTATTGATCATCTAATCATGTAAAATATTGTGTTTTATTTTTTCTACATTGTGTGTTTGATTTACTATTTTTGGGATGACCTATTTTTTTTTGAATATTTTAGTTTTCATGTATGGAATATCTTATAACAATGTTGGTTTTTTATAATAAAGTCTTGTGAAAACATGATTTATATTAACTGTCTAGTTAAGTCGATAAAGTCTAAACATTGTTTATACTTAAAACTGATACCTGTGCACGGTAATGGACTAAGGTGATATTCCAATTAGGGCCAAAAGTGTCCAAGAACTTCCCTAAAGCACCTGGCCTCTCCGGAAACATAAATCGACAAAGAATCTCGTCATCCACATGTGATTGACCCCCCACCTGAAAGACAATCCGGAAAAGATATTGGAATGATAACAAAATTAATAAAAACATAGTAATTATGGAACAATGTTGATGCAATTGATGGAAACTGTCATACAAAATCAGATGATTATCGTACCAAAAACTGTAGATGATCTTTAAGCACGTCATTATTTGTTAGATTAAGTGTCTGAAGTTGGGTTGACTCCATCCTTTCTAACATATCTTCGAGCTGTAGAGCTGAATGATAACCAACACTGCACAAGTATACATACATAACCAAATTCAACCAAGTCATTTGGATAATCACACGTGCTTTTTCCCTTTTTTTCCTAATCATACGCAACCTAGCTTTTTGGTTACTTTAGATGATCTGTCTAGAAAAGTATACTCTAATATTTTTATTTATTTTCAACTAAACACTAAAAATGAAACAGAAGTGCTTTTATATCAAAGCATTCCCAGATGCACATTATTATGCGCTCAATAGGGGAACTTATCAAGATATTAAGCATATATACCTGTACAGAATAAGAGCTTCTTCTTTTTGAACATCTTTTCTGTATCTAAACTCGGTGATATTCAGGGGATTTACCTGTGAAAGAAATAATTTCATGAGGATTAAATCCTGGAAAATTTTTTTAAAAAATATGTTACTTTTAATTGGACAACATTACTGATTACACTTGTACAGCATACCAATTCATAAAATTTCTTGAAGTTTCCCCACTTCTCTGGCACACAAGTTACTAGTATAGCCTCGCGCCGTCTGCCAACGTCAGCAAGTTGAGATATCAACCTCAGGCTATCAAAATTCATGTTGGCTCCACTGGTTATGGCAACAATATTTTCACCCTTTACTCCATAATACTTGCAATATGCTTCTGCCCCTGCAATTGCTAGGGCCCCTGCCGGCTCCAGGATGCTTCTTGTTTCCTCAAACATGTCCTTTATTTAGTAAAATAATGCATATCCCAGATTTGTGAGTAATACTTGTTAATTAATTATAACCAAATGATGAAATAGTTACAAGTTGGGGCACGATTGATATATTCACCTTTATTGAAGCACAAATGGTGTCACGGTCGACAAGAACCACTCCATCTATCAGAGCATTGCACAAACGGAAGGTTTCTTCCCCAATCTCTTTGACAGCTACAGCGTCTGCAAAACCTCCTACACGACTTAGCTTAACTCGCTGTCCATGATATAATGATAGTGCCATTGCATTTGCGTCATAAGGCTCTACACCAATTACTTTAACCTGCAAAAGTAGTTCTTAAATACCGTCTAAGCAGAAGCCATAATGTCAATGACACTGATTAATAGTATAATAAAACAACACAATCAACGCATATCTTTCCTAATACAGGTCGTTGTACGTCTTCCTGTCTACTTTAGTGGTCTAGTTTAGGTCTTACCATACATATTGCTTCCGATCTATTTAGTGCTAGGATATAAAATAAAAAAACATGATCAACAATTACTAACCTCAGGACGAACTCTCTTGACATAGGCAGCAATACCGGCTATGAGACCACCACCACCAATGGGCACGAAAATGGCATGCAACGAAGCTGGTAGTTGACGCACAATCTCCATACCGATAGTTCCCTGCCCTGCTATCACTTCCGGGTGATCAAATGGAGGTATAAACGTCCTCCCTTCATCTTCAGCTCGCTTTTTCGCGTATGCTTGAGTCTCATCGTAGGATTCACCCACTAGAACAACTGTTGCACCTAGCCTCTCAACTGACTTCCACTAAACAATTAACAACTTCAAATTAACTTTATATAAATATTTTCTAATAAGAACTGATGAAAAGAGCATATGTATTTGATTCTTTGCAAGATTTTTTAATATATAGGAAGAAGATAAGAAAGTTGGTAGAAACCTTGATTTCAGGGGTTGTAACGGGCATGGCAATGACTGCGTCGCAACCTAATCTTTGTGCAGATAATGCAACTCCTTGTGCATGGTTTCCTGCCGATGAACAAATCACTCCCTTTTCCAACTCTTCCCTTGTTAGCTTTGCCATCACATTGTAAGCCCCTCTTAGCTTGAACGAGAATCCCTACAAATTTAATCTCATGTATATCAACAATTAATTGTGTTTGATAGGGCTAGTACCCAACTCGTCGTTTGGATGGTACTTGTGGTCTGACACTAAGTGATACATACAAATCCAGCGAATTAAACTCATATATCACACAATTAATAACATATACAGCTAACTCATTTGCCTAATTTCAACTGTACAATTTGAGGAGAACTGACAATAATTGCTTGCATAATTTTTTTTTAAAGATTTAATACCAAAAAACTGTTTTTATAAAGTGAAAAAATATTTTGGTGTGAATATTTAAAAAAAAATAAAAATTTAGAATTTATTACATGATGTCTTGTTTTTGACACATCAGAAATAGCATTAGTTTTAGTAAAATCATATGGTTGCGATTTTTTCTTTTTATTTGTGTTTTTTAATTAATAACCAATACCAAGATTTAAACGTTGCATATGCAAAAGTTAATATGAATACAATTTAAAATCATGTAATTATCTTGTGTACCTAAATTGATGACAAATATATATATTATTTTTGAGATTGGGACAGATCCAGGAATTAATCGGGAGCAAACAAGGTTTAACCCTGTGGCGCGGTCCGAGAAATGATTTTCATGTGAAAGAGATCAACTCACGTATAAGTGAAGAGGAGGATAGTGTGGAGGAAAAGTTGTCCTGGATGAGAGTTGAACCAAGGCCTTAAGAGGCACGAGGATAGTGGCTTTATCAACACACCACACCCAACTCTCATAACAGAAAACAATTTTGTTCAAATGGTCATTTCTTCTTTTGATTTTTTTTTTCCTTAATTAGAGATTAATTAAAACCTATAAATAATTAGATTTAAGTTAAGTACCTCGGTCAACAGTTGAGTAGGGAGTAGAGAGGAGAGCTAGCTGGAAAGGCGTTGGTGGGTACAGGATTTAATAGTTAGTAAACTCAAGCAGAAATAAAGAACCAAAATAGTACAATCACCGCTGAATTAAATTTGTATTGACTGTATTAAGAAATGTTCGATTATACCCTTCTTTTCATTTATGTTTTCCAAACCTATCAACGTTATCATGAGTAAGGATTCCGTTCTATTTTTGTTGTATATCTTATTTTTTTATAAGAAAATTTTGAATTTAAATAATATATAATATATATATAATAATTTTAATCATTTATTATTTTTTATATTAATGTATAACAAGATCATAAAAACTATAAGAAAAAGGTTGGGAGGATCCTATCTTCATTATTCCTCGTTTTCAATTCTCTTTTTTAACGTCCACATATTTTCTAGAGGAAAAAGACAATTGCTTTTTGCACTTGCGTTTCAATTTTCCCAGCATCTTACTACCAAACAAACAATAATCAAAACAAATAAAAAAACGCATGTCAAAAGTTGCTCGGCACAGTAGATAAGTATAGGAGGTGGATTCGACATCCAATAAATAGTGACAGCATTTGCTTTCTGCTTACTATGGCTGCATCGCTATTTTTCACGTGAGAGTTACTTTTTAAATCGTTTTATTAATATTTAATCTCATTTAATTTTGATTATTTCTTAAATTCGTCTCAATAATAACTGTAATAAAATATAAAAAATATAAAACACATGTTGTCCCCCATGTTAAACTCAAAGATAAAATAATTGATGCATCTCTATTTTTCCCATGAGAGTTACTTTTCAAATCATTTTATTAGTATTTAATCTCATTTAATTTTGGTTATTTTTGAATTCGTCTCAATAATAACTATAATAAAATATAAAAAATAAAAAACACATGTTGTCTCCCATGTTAAACTCAAAGACAAGATAATTGAAGAAGAAAAAACACGTAGCTCACTACCCTTAAATCTTCTCTCATAAAGGAAATATATATATATATATATGTATATATGTATATACACACACACACTAGAAGAGGATCCTACCTCTATTATTTTTCATTTTCAATTTCTTTGCTTTTGCGTTCACACATTTTTTTCAAGGAAAAAGACAATTGTATTTTCCACCTAAGTTCTAATTTTCTCCACATCCCATCTACCAAACAAACAATAAAACAATAAAAATAAAAAACACATGTTGTCTTCCACGCAAGATTCAAAGACAAAATAATTGATGAAGAAGAAACGACATGTAACTCACCGGCTGCAGATCTTCTCTCTTGAGCCAAATATGAACACCGAGTCTCTCAGCTAGCTTTGAGGCATGGTCTAGAGGAGACTCAACAGCAACATCATAAACCTTAGCTGACAGTATCTTTGTCAAGTAATTCATTGCATTGTGGACCCCATCAGCCCCAGAGGCCTTCTCGTGGGGTACGGCGCCAAGGTGGCCGCTCGGGTAGCTGAGGGACTCGGGCAACACCTCCGTCAATGGTGGAGTACAGATAGAAGGAAAAGGAAAGGTGTTGTCGGGTGGAGAAATTGGTGGTGAAGTGGAAGTCTTGTGGAAAATGGGATTTGTCAATGTAGCCGTGACCACCACCGTGGAGAGGTGGCGATTAGGTTTGGTTTTAGGTGATGAGGTTGTTGTAAGTGGAAACATTGAAAGGGACTGTTTGAGGCTGCGAGGAGGAACTGGTAAAGAAGGAAAACAAAGAGTCTCCATTGTCACTTGTTAGAGAGCTCAAAGCAGAGAGAGACACACACAGAGGTGTGTTTGGTTACGTACTAAGATATTTTGCGTTTAAGTTACAATTTTAGGTTCTATATTTGTAGAGAGAAGACACGTGACTTTTTCATTATGAAATATTTGTCTTTTTCCTTGGCCAAGTTTCTGCGTAGGATCTTTGAACTTTTTTGGTATGGTAAAGCACTATCATCAACCCTTCACTAATTTCATAAGGGCATTCATTTCTCACAATTCCCTTTATGCCCCGATTGGTCCGCTGGGCATAAAGGTTTATAATGTTTTATTTTCATGTCTATTTAAGATGTTTTATAAGTTCACATCAATCAATATAAAATTTACTTAGCCAATGCATGTTGCTTTTGAAATTTATAACATTGTTAACAGTAACATTAATCAAATAGTAACTCCACAGCGTAACATAGCTAACGGTGATTATTTTAAAATAAAATAAACAATAATTATCTTAAAAATTACAACAATATCAAACTGACTCTTAATAAAGTGATTTAATATTTCTTCATCATTGTAAGAGATTAAAGGTTCAATTTCCACTAAGAGTATATTACAATTTGCATAGATAATTTTCTCTCTTTGCTATATCTAACCTATTCTATATCAGCTTAAAAGTAACAATTATTAAGGAAAAAAAAAACAAATGATCTTTATTGTTCTATTATTTTAAATTCTCACACCTTGTTCACCAATTATTTATAATTACTTCGATTATTCTGTATTAGCCTCTTGGTTTGACACATCCACACTTCCTCCATCCATTCAATACTTGCTGATTATATAAATATTCACTATCCCTCAAACAATAAATGTTCGCTTAAAACGGGATAAAAGCTTTTTATGGTTTGATTTTTTCCTGTTTCAAATGATACATATCTGTATAATACGGTAAAACCAACCATTTGTTTGTTGTCCAATACACAAGATCGTGAGTCGTGATTAGCTCATAATGGAAATTAAATTTCTAGGTAATTAGTAAAATTGCATCATGCGTGTCCATCATGCGATAAAAATAAAAGATAATTGTAGGTCTTGTCTCATCTGTCAAATGTAGACAACAAGTTGAGCTGGTGCTATATTTCGTAAACCTTTCATGAATATTTAAACATTATCCAACAAAATCTAAAACAAGAATTATTACATCAATAATATATTAAGGGCTTAACTATGTTATCCAATCACTAACTTACTTCTTAATTGGAGCCCATAGATTGACTTTAATGATCACTCTTATAACCAATCAAAAAGCTCAAATTAAAGAGTAAAGTTAGTGATTGAATAAGGTACTCAAATTTATATATTAATTAACATATTTTAGTCAGTGAAACCTAAAGTAAGTTTCAAATAATCTATAGTTTTGTTTTGTTTTAAAAGAGCATTTATGACCATCCATCTTGAAGCATATGATATCAACTTGATTTGGCTCTTGGTTGATTGATACTGTCCATTGAATTCTTTAAAATTTAATCTAAAATTACAAATGAATGTGAAATTTATCATTTTAAATAAAATTATTTGTATTTTGAAAAAATCAATGCTATTCAAACTATGGTCATGCATTACAAAACATTGATAATATCTGTCTTTTTATGTACAAATTACAAACAATAAGATCTTGTAAGGAAAGCGAAAGATTGGGTCTTATTGTACCACTATTATTGTCCCTTTTTTTAGAGATAATCTCAATTTCTCCCCTGTAGTTTGAACAAATACCCAAAATCCCCCTTAGCTTTGAAAAATTACTTAACTGTGAGGGGGGATTTTGGATATTTATTCAAACTACAGGGGGAAAATTGGGATTATCCCCTTTTTTTAAATCTTCATAGCCAAAATAACAACTTTTTGTTACAAGGTTAAGAGAAATTATATTTATATACTTGAGAGTGACATGTTCAATATTGCAGTCTTCGATTAGGAGACAGATAACAAAAGACAATAGTTAAAGTCTCGATAACAGTTATGAGACAATAGTTATAATCACGACTGTTACCAATTTTTATAATTTTAAGATAATGATCAAGGCGAGGCTGGCAAAGAAGAAAGGTTTGTGATTGTGATAGCCATTCAATATGATCCGATCCTCATTTTCGGCATAATTTAGTATACATGCGATAGATTAGGATGGGAATTGTGATTAAGATTATCGATGAAATTAGAGTTTAATGGAATAATTTAAAAAATTAGTCGTTTATTCCGTAAAACGAAGTTGGTTTGATTTGAATAGTGTGAATGAAAAAAAAACATACTTCCATTTTCCGGCCGAAGGGCTGCCCTATGGGGAGTTTTAACATGCCCAGGAGGGAGCCTTTTAAGAGATCATATTTTCCATGTGATATAAGCCTACAAATGGAGAAACGCTTCCGTTATAGATTCATGCCAAACTGAGTTACAATTCTCGTAATAACAAATGAGCATGTTCAAGTCGGCTCAAAGCCTAAGCAAGTGAGGCAATTGCCTTAAGGCCTCACTTGGTTAGGCTCTTATTAAGACATTTGTTGTTGTTTTTTTTTTTTTTTTTTATATATATATTATGGATGACATAAAATTACAATGTAATTACATTAAACAAAAATAGAAAATATATTCTCTTATTTAAAAAATCCTGAAATATGTTTTTTTAATGTTGATTGTTTCAATTTAATTTAAGAATTAAAAGTTTCTTATGAAGTCTAAAAATGAAACCATAATTTTCACTAACAATGCTTAGATTTGTTTGATAATATAAATGAGATTAAATTATATAAATATATATATAAGTTGTGTTATAAATAATGCTAATAAAATAGTAGATACAAGACGGCGTCATTTTATTGCTCTAAAAAAAAAAAAAAGGGGGGGGGGGGGGGGGGGGGGGCCGGGGCCTCATTTTATATTTTCGAAGGCCTCAAATATTGCTGAGTAAGTCCAAATCCATATTGAAATATATTGATTCACACTGGCTAACGATGAATGGCAATTTTTACGTCCCTCTTAAATTGTATATAGACCTCTATTTCTTTTTCTTTTTTTTTTTAAAAAAAAAATGTAACATTACCTTCAAATTAAATTTTAAATATTTTAAGCATTATCCTCTAATTATGATTAACAATTTACTTTTAGAATTTTAATAAACCAAACAAAATAAATATTAAAAAATAAAATACATATCAAGGAGGCTTCCCAAATTTAAAAACAAAACTAGATTTTAAAGATGGAAAAGCCTCCTCCATAAACTAAGGAGAGAAGGCCACTACCACCTTCCAAATATATACATATATATAACTTTTATAATTAGGCATATCTGATTTTAAAGAGTAAGGATCAATCAATCAAATTCATCAATTGCATTCTCTCTCCTATTTAATTTAGATACAATAAATAAATTTGATTAATTGATCATTACTTTTTAAATCAGGTATACTTGATTTTAAAAATATTATCTATATATAATGTTTTTATAATCAGATATACCTGATTTTAAAAAGTAAAAATCAATCAATCAAATTTATTCATTGTATTATCTTTTCTAAAATAAATTCTCTCTTCTATATAATTTAAATACGATAGATAAATTTAATTGATTAATCTTTACTTTTTAAAATCAGATATACTTAATTTTAAAGGCATTATATTACAAAATCCGCCCTCAAATTTGGCTCTTAACTCAAGAAAACAACTTTCTAAAAAAATGGGCACATAATTCCATTGTTAGTATATTCAATTAGATTTAACTGTTGACTAGGTGTTTATAATTGACTTAAGATTATTTTAATAACAAATAACCACACTGAAATGTATCCATTCACGTTAGCCGACAAATTTAGGTTTATTTGGATTAGAACTTCACACAACAAATTTTGTTGGGTCTTTGGACCGGTTTTGCTCAACATCACTCGGGCTTAAACTCCTACATATATAGATTTTTTGAGAATTTTGACATTGACACTCTTTAAGCTTGTATTCACACTTAAATCAACACATTTTCATATAAATCCTTAAGGTTGCGAAATATTTACTATGATGAAACTTCCCTTTGAATTTGGACATGGGTGGTGCAATTCTAACATTAATTTTGTTTTACATAGACTTACCAGTTTTCAATCATTTATAGTTATTTAATAACTTATAAAGATGTTGTGATTCGATTTGAAGAATAAATTATTGGTGGGTTTACCTTTTTGGATTGATTGTTTTGTTATTATTATTAATGAGAATTCAAATGAGAATTAAAACAAGAACATATGTACTATTAAGAGAGAAAAGGAAAGAGAGAAAGAGAGTATAAGAAAACTCTAGCATTTGCAATAATGAAGTGAATACAGTCTAACACATTTAAGAACAAAGAGTGTTCCCCTTGTGTGGGGTAAAAATCAATCCTCTAGACTATAATTTTATTCCTTGGAACAACTATTATCAATTATATTTATTTTGTTTTTGATGGGACATATGATGATAATATCAAAATTTTTGAGACAAATGTTGTTAATTCATAACCCGTTTTGACCTCAATTTATAGTCAATTACTTATATACATGAGAGACGAGGCTTAGCTTTTAACAAATTTTTCATGCATCTAGGAGAAAATGTTTGAACCATTTAGCAGAGTCTCTGGGGATGCGAGAGAGAATTTTGTTATAATCAATGTGATAAAGTCCATATGCGCTATTGTACCGTCTGTCCACTCAAAGTCATCAGCCATACTCCAATAGAAATACCCTTTCACCTTCACCCCTTTCCTGCATCATTGTCATTATATATAACCCCACATTATAAACTACTCTTCACATTTGTTAATGATATTTATAATTTAAACAACTTAATTGCTTTACGAATTCAATACAAACGCCGAATAATATAGTTAATACGAGGTTGATTATTAAGTTACACCTCAAGTGGAAGACTGTCATTCCGTTTTTGAAAAAATCCTAAACAAAAAAATCACTAAATTAATGATCGGTTAATGCTATGTGTAATATGTTTGAACAGTTTAAGTGCCATAGAATGACTTCAATTTCAAAATAAAAGTGGCAACGAACAAGTAACAAACCGTTCTCAGTAACGTAGATGGTAGGGTTTTGGTATTTCTTCTTCATATACTTCAAAAGTTTCTGCATCCCTCTTGGATAAATAATATTGTCCACAGCACCTTTCGCCTACAACTACTTGTAAACAAGTTAATTATATCCTCTGCAATAAGGAGAGCTTAGATATGATCCAAAGAGGCAACAAGGCATCCATTGATGGACATGAATGCTTGAAGTGGCTTGATTCACAAGAAACCAACTCAGTACTTTATGCTTGCCTTGGAAGTCTGTGCAATATAATTCCTTCACAACTGATAGAGCTTGGCTTAGGCTTGGAAGCCTCCAACAGACCCTTTGTCTGGGTTATCAGAGGTGGAAACAAATCAAATGGTATAGAGGAGTGGATTTTAGAAGAGAGGTTCGAGCAGAGGATCGAAGGGAGAAGCTACCTGGTTCGCGGTTGGGCTCCTCAAGCAGTGATACTATCACACCCTGCCATTGGAGGGTTCTTGACACATTGTGGGTGGAATTCAACTCTGGAAGGGATAACTGCTGGAGTGCCCATGGTTACATGGCCGCTTTTCGCGGATCATTTATGTGTTGAGAAACATGTTGTGCAGGTCTTCTCTCTATAAATTAATTATGGCATAGAACAAATCAAACTTATATTCGGATTCTCCTGATAAATCTATAAAGCAAATCTAATCTAGCATTTGAAGCACGTGTTAAAACTTCATATAGGGCATTTACCGATCATTTTCAGCTTTTAATATAATAGTTGTTTAACAACTTACAGATGCATGAATTTAAAATGGGAGTAAGGTATAACCTTTGAAGATAATTTTCCAAAAACATTACGAAATCACACTTTCAATTCTTGCACAATGTTAACTGTCACTATAGTGTCTTAATCAATAAATAGTATTTGGTAATTAATTCATCCGAAGCAATATATAGTATAGCCAACATGGGCATGTAAATCATTCAGTTTAAGATTGTCAACTAGGTTTATAAGCTTTTAACTAACCAAGACATAATTATCATCACAATACAATTTTACGAATTCTTTATCTCATATCATTTCCACTTAAATTTGAAACTTACTTGTGAAGACAGAAATTTAGAATTACACTGATAAAATACTCAGTCTTAGCTGCATTTGGCCTTGTAAGATCTTCAAGGGTAAAATTCATGAGCTACTAATCGATGTTATTAGCTTTTTTTAGCCAATTGTACAACCTCATAACTTAGACTTAACCAAAATAATGGTCAGAGTTTTCAAGCTAATATAAGATACCATAATCAACTTGTCCATACTATTCTCTGACAAAATTAACAAATAAAACAAACCGTTAGCATACATAGACACACACACACACACACATATAACAACAATAACAACAACAAAATCTAAAGCAAAGCACACTCGTAGCCAAGGTGGTTCAAAAGACGAATATAGAGATTGCAAATGCAATCAGTGCTAGAGTTATTAAAATCCTTCTCTGTCATAGCAGCTATTTGTAATTTCCAATATTGAGATGATTGCTTGCGTTGAAAGCTTTAAGTTCGACATTTGATTATCGTCTACAACACAGACAATCTGCTTTAAGTGTCGATTCAAATTCAGGTTTTTTTTTTTCCAAGTACTAATCGGATGCTCTCGGTTTCTACGCCTATTTAATAGAAGTCCCACCAAATCACAACATAATTAAGGAATTCCATGGTTGCCAATTTCAGTTTATTTTCCAACTCTAAGTACACATCATGATCATTCTTGACTTTGAATAGATTAATCTTTATTTTGATACTATCTAAGTCACGATCTTGTCTCTCTTCCTGTATTCCAAAATATCTATCTCCTTCATTGAACCTATCTCTTTGACCACCTCTATCGTCCCTTACAAATCTACCCATGTTAACAATAGCGACATCGTCATCAACTTCCAAATCTCTCATATATTTAGCCTCAAAATGTCTATCTCCTCAATTGAACCTATCTTTCACTTCTTCTCTCTGTAAATTAATTATGGCATAGAACAAATCAGACTTATATTCGGATTTTCGTGATAACTCTATAAAGAAAATTAAGTCTAACATTTGAAGCACGTGTTAAAACTATATATAGGGCATTTACCGATTATTTTCAACTTTCAATATAATAGTTGTATAACAACGTACAAATGCATGAATTTAAAATGGAAGTAAGGTATAACTTCTGAAGACAATTTTTCAAAAGCATTATGAAATCATACTTTCAATTCTTGCACAATGTTAACTGTCAATGTAGTGTCTTAATCAATAAATAGTATTTGGTAATTAATTTCATCTGAAGCAATATATAGTATAACCAACATGGGCATGTAAATCATTCAGTCTAAGATTGTCAACTAGGTTTATAAGCTTTTAACTAACCAAGACATAATCATCATCACAATACAATTTTACTAATTTTTTATCTCATATCATTTCCACTTAAATTTGAAACTTACTTGTAAAGACAGAAATTTAGAATTACATTGATAAAATACTCAGTCCAAGCTGCATTTGGCCTTGTAAGATCTTCAAGGGTAAAATTCATTGGGTAACGAATCGATGTTATTATCTTTTTTAGCCAATTGTACAATCTCATAACTTGGACTGAACCAAAATGATGGTCAGAGTTTTTAACCTAATAGAAGACAGCATAATTAATTTGTCCATACTATTCTTTAACAAAATTAACAATTAAAACAAACTGTTAACACACACACACACACACACACACACACACACACATATAACAACAACAACAACAACAAAATCTAAAGCAAAGCGCACTCATGGTCAAGGTGGATCAAAAGGCGAATATAGAGATTGCAAATACAATCAGTGCTAGGATTATTAAAATCTTTCTCCGTCATAGCAGTTATTTGTAATTGCCAATATTGAGATGATTGCTTGCGTTGAAAGCTTTGGGTTCGACATTTGATTATCGTCTACAACACAGACAATCTGCTTTAAGTGTCGATTCAAATTCAGGTTATTTTTTTTCTTTTCAAGTGCCAATCGGATGCTCTCAGTTTCTACGCTCATTTAACATAAGTCTCACCAAATCACATCATAATTTAAGAATTCCATAGTTGCCAATTTCAGTTTCTTTTCTAACTCTAAGTACACATCATGATCATTCTTGACTTTGAATAGATGAATCTTTATATTGATGTTATCTAAGTCACGATCTTGTCTCCCTTCCTATATTCCAAAATGTCTATCTCCTTCATTGAACCTTTCTCTTTGACCACCTCTACCTACTGCCTCTTGCAAATCTACCCATGTTAACAATAGCTGCATCGTCATCAACTTTCAAATCTCCCTTACATTTAGCCTCAAAATGTCTATCTTCTCAATTAAACCTATCTTTCTCTTCTTCTCTCTGTAAATTAATTATGACATAAAACAAATTGGACTTATATTCGGATTCTCGTGATAAATCTATAAAGCAAATCAAGTCTAACATTTGAAGCACGTGTTAAAACTTCATATAGGGCATTTACCGATCATTTTCAGCTTTCAACATAATAGTTGTATAACAACGTACATATGCATGAATTTAAAATGAGAGTAAGGTATAACTTTTGAAGATAATTTTTCAAAAGCATTACGAAATCATACTTTCAATTCTTGCACAATGTTAACTGTCACTATAGTGTCTTAATCAATAAATAGTATTTGGTAATTAATTCATCTGAAACAATATATAGTATAGTCAACATGGGAATATAAATCATTCAGTCTAAGATTGTCAACTAGGTATATAAGCTTTTAACTAACCAATACATAATCATTATTACAATATAACTTTACTAATTTTTTATCTTATATCATTTCCACTTAAATTTGAAACTTACTTGTGAAAACATAAATTTAGAATTGCATTGCTAAAATACTCAGTCCGAGCTGCATTTGGCCTTGTAAGATCTTCAAGTGTAAAATTCATTGGGCAACTAATTGACTTTATCAATTGTACAACCTCATAGTTTGGACTGAACCAAAATGATGGTCAGGGTTTTCAAGCTAATATAAGACAGCATAATCAACTTGTTCATACTATTCTCTGACAAAATTAACACATAAAACAAACCGTTAACATACATAGACACACATACACCCGTATAAAAAACCAACAACAATAAAATCTAATGCAAAGCGCACTCGTGGCCAAGGTGGATCAAAATACGAGTATAGAGATTGCAAATGCAATCAGTGCTAGGGTTATTAAAATCTTTCTCTGTCATGACAGCGATTTGTAATTGCCAAATTGAGATGATTGCTTGCGTTGAAAGCTTAGGGTCCAACATTTGATTATCGTCTACAACACAAACAATCTGCTTTAAGTGTCGATTCAAATTTAGGTTTTTTTTTTTCCAAGTGCCAATCGGATGCTCTCGGTTTCTACGCTCATTTAACACAAGTCCCACTAAATCACAGCATAATTAGGAAATTTCATGGTTGCCAATTTCACTTTCTTTTTCAACTCTAAGTACACATCAGGATCATTCTTGTCTTGGAATAGAGGAATCTTCATATCTAAGTCACGATCTTGCCTCTCTTCCTATATTTCAAAATGTCTATATCCTCTATTGAACCTATCTTTTTTATCACCTTTATCGCCTCTTACAAATCTACCCATGTTAACAATAGTGGCATCGTTATCAACTTCCAAATCTTCCCTATAGTTAACCTCAAAATGTCTATCTCCTCCATTGAACATATCTTTCTCTTTTTCTCCCTGTAAATTAATTATGGCATAGAACAAATCAAACTTATATTCGGATTCTTCTGATAAATCTATAAAGCAAATCTAGTCTAGCATTTGAAGCACGTGTTAAAACTTCATGTAGGACATTTACCGATTATTTTCAGCTTTCAACATAATAGTTGTTTAACAACGTACAGATGTATGAATTTAAAATGGGAGTAAGGTATAACCTTTGAAGATAATTTTCCAAAATCATTACGAAATCACACTTTCAATTCTTGCACAATGTTAACTGTCACTATAGTGTCTTAATCAATAAATAGTATTTGGTAATTAATTCATCTGAAGCAATATATAGTATAGCCAACATGGGCATGTAAATCATTCAGTTTAAGATTGTCAACTAGATTTATAAGCTTTTAACTAACCAAGACATAATCATCATCACAATACAATTTTACTAATTTTTTATCTTATATCATTTCCACTTAAATTTGAAACTTACTTGTGAAGACAGAAATTTAAAATTGCATTGATAAAATACTTTGTCCGAGTCGTTTTTGGCCTTGTAAGATCTTCAAGGGTAAAATTCATTAGGCAACTAATCGACTTTATTAGTTTTTTTAGCCAATTGTACAACCTCATAGCTTGTACTGAACCAAAATGATGGTCAGGGTTTTCAAGCTAATATAAGACAGCATAATCAACTTGTCCATACTATTCTCTGACAAAATTAACACATAAAACAAATCGTTAACATACATAGACACACACACATATAACAACAACAACAACAACAAAATCTAAAGTAAAGCGCTCTCGTGGCCAAGGTGAATCAAAAGACGAGTATAGGGATTACAAATGCAGTCAATTGTAGGGTTATTAAAATCCTTCTCTGTGATAGCAGCTATTTGTAATTATCAAATTGAGATGATTGCTTACGTTGAAAGTTTGGGGTTCGACATTTGATTATCGTCTACAACACAGACAATCGGCTTTAAGTGTCAATTCAAATTTAGGTTTTTTTTTTTCCAAGTGCCAATCGGATGCTTCCGTTTCCTACACCCATTTAACACAAATCCCACCAAATCACAGCATAATTAGAGAATTTTATGATTGTCAATTTCACTTTCTTTTCCAACTTGAAGTACACATCAAGATCATTCTTGTCTTGGAATGGAGGAATCTTCATTTTGATGCTATCTAAGTCACAATCTTGCCTCTCTTCCTATATTTCAAAATGTTTATCTCCTCTATTGAACTTATCTCTTTGACCACCTCTACCACCTCTTGCAAATCTACCCATGTTAACAATAGTGACATCGTTATCAACTTTCAAATCTCCTCTATATTTAGCCTCAGAATGTCTATCTCCTCAATTGAACATATCTCTCTCTTCTTCTCTCTGTAAATTAATTATGACATAGAACAAATCATACTTATATTCAGATTTTCGTGATAGATCTATAAAGCAAATCTAATCTAGCATTTGAAGCACGTGTTAAAACTTCATGTATGGTATTTACCGATCATTTTCAGTTTTCAACATAATAGTTGTTTAACAACGTACAGATGCATGAATTTAAAATGGGAGTAAGGTATAACCTTTGAAGATAATTTTCCAAAATCATTACGAAATCACACTTTCAATTCTTGCACAATGTTAACTATCACTATAGTGTCTGAATCAATAAATAGTATTTGGTAATTAATTCATCTGAAACAATATATAGTATAGCCAACATGGGCATGTAAATCATTCAGTCTAAGATTGTCAACTAGGTATATAAGTTTTTAACTAACCAAGACATAATCATCATCACAATACAACTTTGCTAATTCTTTATCTTATATCATTTCCACTTAAATTTGAAACTTACTTGTGAAGATAGAAACTTAGAATTACATTGATAAAATACTCAGTCCGAGCTGCATTTGGCCTTGTAAGATCTTCAAGGGTATAATTCATTGGGCAACTAATCGACTTTATTAGCTATTTTAACCAATTGTACAATCTCATAGCTTGGACTGAACCAAAATGATAGTCAGGGTTTTCAAACTAATATAAGACAACATAATCAACTTGTCCATACTATTCCCTGACGAAATTAACACATAAAACAAATCGTTAACATACATAAACACACACGTACATATATAACAACAACAACAATAACAACGACAATAAAATCTAAACCAAAGCACACTCATGGCCAAGGTGGATCAAAAGATGAATATGGAGATTGCGAATGCAGTCAGTGCTAGGTTATTAAAATCCTTCTCTGTCATAGCAGCTATTTGTAATTGTCAATATTGAGATAATTGTTTGTATTGAAAGCTTGGGGATTCGACATTTGATTATCGTCTATAACACAGACGATCCGCTTTAAGTGTCAATTCAAATTCAGGTTTTTTTTTTTTTTAAGTGTCAATCGGATGCTCTCAATTTCTACGCCCATTAAACATAAGTCCCACCAAATCACAGTATAATTAGAGAATTCTATGGTTATCAATTTCACTTTCTTTTCCAACTCTAAGTACACATCATGATCATTCTTGTCTTGGAATAGAGGAATCTTTATTTTGATGTTATCTAAGTCACGATCTTGCCTCTCTTCCTATATTCCAAAATGTCTATCTCCTCTATTAAACCTATCTCTTTGACCACCTCTACCGCCTCTTGCAAATCTACCCATGTTAACAATAGTGGCATCATCATCAACTTCCAAATCTCCCCTATATTTAGCCTTAAAATGTCTATCTCCTCAATTGAACTTATCTCTATCTTCTTCTCTCTGTAAATTAATTATGGCATAGAACAAATCAACCTTATATTCATATTCTCGTGATAAATCTATAAAGCAAATCTAGTCTAGCATTTGAAGTAAGTGTTAAAACTTCATGTATGGCATTTACCGATCATTTTTAGCTTTCAACATAATAGTTGTTTAACAACGTACAAATGCATGAATTTAAAATGGGAGTAAGGTATAACCTTTGAAGATAATTTTTCAAAAGAATTACGAAATCACACTTTCAATTCTTGTACAATGTTAACTGTTACTATAATATCTTAATCAATAAATAGTATTTGTAATTAATTTATCTGAAACAATATATAGTATAGCCAACATGGGCATGTAAATCATTCAGTCTAAGATTGTCAACTAGGTATATAAGTTTTTAACTAACCAAGACATAATCATCATCACAATACAACTTTACTAATTCTTTATCTCATATCATATCCACTTAAATTTGAAACTTACTTGTGAAGACAAAAATTTATAATTGCATTGATAAAATACTCAGTCCGATCTGCATTTGGCCTTGTAAGATCTTAAAGAGTAAAATTCATTGGTCAACTAATCGACTTTATTAACTTTTTTAGTCAATTGTACAACATCATAATTTGGACTAAACCAAAATGATGGTCAGAATTTTCAAGCTAATATAAGGCAGCATAATCAACTTATCCATACTATTCTCTGATAATATTAACACATAAAACAAACCGTTAACATACATAGACACACACACACACACACACACACACACACACACACACACACACACACACATAACAACAACAACAACAACAATAATAACAACAATAAAATTTAAAGCAAAGCGCACTCGTGGTCAAGGTGGATCAAATGACAAGTATAGAGATTGCAAATACAGTCATTGCTAGAGTTATTAAAATCCTTCTTTGTTATAGCAGCTATTTGTAATTGCCCAATATTGAGATGATTGCTTGCGTTTGAAAGCTTGGGGTTCGACATTTGATTATCGTCTACAACACAGACAATCTGCTTTTAAGTGTCGGTTGAAATTCAGGTTTTGTTTTTTTTCTCATGTGGTAATTGAATGCTCTTAGTTTCTACACCTTTTTAACACAAGTCCCACCAAATCACAGCATAATTGGGGAATTCTATGGTTGTCAATTTCACTTTCTTTTCCAACTCTAAGTACACATCAGGATCATTCTTATCTTGGAATAGATGAATCTTCATTTTGATGCTATCTAAATCACGATCTTGCCTCTCTTCCTATATTCCAAAATGTCTATCTCCTCTATTGAACCTATCTCTTTGACCACCTCTACCGCCTCTTGCAAATCTACCTATGTTAACAATAGTGGCATCGTCATCAACTTCCAAATCTCCCCTATATTTAGCCTCAAAATGTCTATCTCCTCAATTGAACCTATCTCTCTCTTCTTCTCTCTATAAATTAATTATAGCATAGAACAAATCAGGCTTATATTCGGATTCTCGTGATAAATCTATAAAGCAAATCTAATCTAACATTTGAAGCACGTGTCAAAACTTCATGTACAACATTTACCGATCATTTTCAGCTTTCAACACAATAGCTGCTTAACAACGTATAGATGCTTGAATTTAAAATGGAAGTAAGGTATAACCTTTGAAGATAATTTTTCAAAAGCATTACAAAATCACGCTTTTAATTCTTGCACAATATTAATTGTCACTATAGTGTCTTAATCAATAAATAGTAGTTGGTAATTAATTCATCTGAATCAATGTATAATATAACCAACATGGGCATGTAAATCATTCAGTCTAAGATTGTCAACTAGGTATATAAGTTTTTAACTAACCAAGACATAATCATCATCACAATACAATTTTACTAATTTTTTATCGCATATGATTTTCACTGAAATTTGAAACTTACTTGTGAATACAGAAATTTAGAATTGCATTGATAAAATACTCAGTCCGAGTTGTATCTGGCATTGTAAGATCTTGAAGGGTAAACTTCATTGGGCAACTAATCAACGTTATTCGCTCTTTTAGCCTATTGTACAACCTCATAACTTGGACTGAACCAAAATGATGGTCGGGGTTTTCAAACTGATATAATGCAGCATAATCAACTTGTCCATACTCGTCTCTGATAAATTTAACACATAAAACAAATCGTTAACATATATATATATATATATATACACACACAAATAACAACAACAATAATAACAACAACTACAAACTCTAAATCAAAGCAAAGCAAAGCACATTCGTAGCCAAGGTGGATCAAAAGACGAGTATGGATATTGCAAATGTAGTCAGTGCTAGTGTTATTAAGATCCTTCTCTGTCACAACAACTATTTGTGGCCTGCCAATATTGAGATGATTGCTTGCGTTGGAAAGCTTCGAGTTTGACATTTGATTATCATCTACAACACAGACAATCTGCTTAAAGTGTCGGTTTAAATTTAGATTTTTTTTTTCAAGCATTAATTATATGCTTTCGATTTCTACGCTCTTTTAACATAAGTCCCACCAAATCACAACATAATTAGTGAATTCTATAGTTGTTAATTTCACTTTCTTTTCCAACTCTAAATACACATCAGGATCATTCTTGTCTTGGAATGGAGGAATCTTCATTTTGATGCTACTTAAGTCATGATCTTGCCTTTCTTCCTATATTCCAAAATGTCTATCTCTTCTATTGAACCTATCTCTTTAACCACCTTTACCACTTCTTGCAAATCTGTCCATGTTAACAATGATGGCATCATCATCAACTTCTAAATCTCTCATAGATTTAGTCTCAAAATGTCTATCTCCTTCGTTAAACTTATCTCTCTCTTTTTCTCTTTGTAAATTAATTATAGCGTATAACAAATTAGGCTTATATTTGAATCCTCACGATAAATCTACAAAGCAAATCTAGTCTAGCATCTGAAGCACGTGTTAAAACTTCATGTAGGACATTTACCGATCATTTTTAGCTTTCAACATAATAGCTGCTTAACAATGTACAAATGCATGAATTTAAAATGGAAGTAAGGTATAACCTTTGAAGATAATTTTCCAAAAGCATTATGAAATCACACTTTCAATTCTTGTACAATGTTAACTGTTATTATAATATCTTAATCAATAAATAGTAGTTAGTAATTAATTCATCTGAATTAATGTATAGTACAACCAATATGGGCATGTAAATTATTCAGTCTAAGATTGTCAACTAGGTATATAAGCTTTTAACTAACCAAGACATAATCATCATCATAATACAACTTTACTAATTGTTTATAGCATATCATTTCCACTTAAATTTGAAACTTACTTGTGAAGACAGAAATTTAGAATTGCACTGATAAAATACTCAATCCAAGTTGTATATAGCCTTGTAAGATCTTGAAAGGTAAGCTTCATTGGGTAACTAATCGACGTTATTCGCTTTTTTAGCCAATTGTACAACCTCATAACTTGGACTGAACCAAAATAATGGTTAGGGGTTTTCAAGTTAATATAAGGCGGCATAATCAACTTGTCCGTACTTTTCTCTAATAAAATTAACACATAAAACAAATCGTTAACATACTTATAATATATATGGACACATACACACACACACAAAAAAAAAATACAACAACAACAATAAAATCTAAAACAAAGAAAAACAAAGCGCTCTCACGGTCAAGGTAGATCAAAAGACAAGTATAGAGATTGAAAATGCAGTCAATGCTAGGGTTATTAAGATCCTTTTCTACCATAACAACTATTTGTGACTCTACCAATATTTAGATGATTGCTTGCGTCGAAAGCTTCTGATTCGACATTTGATTATTATTTACAACACATAATCTGCTTTAAGTGTTTATTCAAATTTGAGTTTTTTTTTTTATATATAGAAAATTTGGGTATTTTGCTCTTTCTTTTTCTTTGTAGGCGGGATTTGTTGTAGAGTCAAGTGTTGGTTCAAATTTGATTTTTTCTTTAAAAAAAAAAAGAAAAAGAAAATTTAGGTATTTTACTCTTTCTTTTTCTTTTTAGTTGGGATTTGTTGTAGACTTAAGTGTCGATTCAAATTTGGATTTTTTATTTTTGTAATATAAAATTTATGTATTTTGTTCTTTCTCTTTCTTTTTAGGTAGAGTTTGTTATAGAGTCAAATGTCGATTCAAATTTGGGATTTTTGTTTTTTGACAAAAAAATATGGGTATTTTTCTCTTTAAGAAAATTAGGCAGTTAAAAGTCATTTGTTTTTATTATGTTTTGCTCAATAGATTTGAATTATATCTATTAAATGATTTTGGTTTTTTTTTTTTTTAAGTGATCAAACCTAATGGTGGGCAAAAAAAAATGGAACCGACCCGAAAGACTCAACTCGACTCGATCCATGGGTGTTCAGGTCGATTTTCATGTTCAATTCTAAGGTGTTTAGACCATTTATTGAAAAAACATCATGTTTTACGGATCGGGCCATTCTGAACATTTAGAATCAACTCGACCCGACCCATGAACAAAGACACATGTGTAATTTCGCATGCCCCTATATAAAGTCACCCAACCCTAGATCGGCCAAATCTTTTCTTCCCCTTCTTTTCTTGTAGCCGCATTCCTTTTTCTCTTCTTCCTCTCATCTATCATCTCTCGTCGTCTATCGCCATCGTGAAGCTCTCCTGGCCGTAACCATGGCCATAAAGCTCTTCTCTTCGTCACCATGAAGCTTTCTTGACCATTGCCTCTTCTTAGCATCGCTTCTTCTTACCATCACCGTGAAGCTCTTCTTCTCGCTGTCACCGTGAAGCACTTCTCTTTACCGTCGTCGTCACCCATCTTGGATTTTCAATAACCATTTCAGTAAACTCTCCTTATCGTGAAACTATTCTCTTCTTTCACTTTGGTTTCTTATTTCAGTTTCAATGTTTGATATCGCTTTCACTCATTAACCTCTTTTGAATTTTGAAGTAGTAGCTTACTGGCTTGGTACTTTCAACTTCGATCCTCTACAGTCCTAGACACTAACAACCAGTAACTCGATGAGTTTATTAAATTCACGCTCTCATTTTGCTGCTTGAATATTGATTTTTACATACTTAACAGCTTTAGACCACATATTGAATATGATTGTAGGTGAAGTTTTGAAAGATATGCATGAGTCAATTGCAGCCATTTGAAATGCAGTAAAATATGTTAGATCTTCTCCTAGTAGATTGGCGAGGTTTAAAAAATGTGTTTTAGATGAGAAGCTTAGACAGTCGGGTTTGGTATTTATGGATTATCCAATAGGGTGAAACTCGATATACTTGATGTTAGACAAATTAAAAAAAAAAAAAAACAACTTTTAGCCGGTTGGAGGAGGATGATGGGTATTTTTGCGGAAAATGAAGATGAAAATAAATTGGTTGGGCCACCTTCTTTGGAGCACTGGAACTATTCCATGGTATTTGTTGTTGATTTCTTACGAACCTTTTATCAGACTATTTTGACATTTAGTGCTTCTTTGCAAGTAACAGCAAATGAATATTTTTCGAATTGGTGTTCGATATTTCAAACAATCATTGAGTTGGAAGGTTTATCTTATCCGCTTTTGGTTAGGATAGTCTCTAACATAAAGCAAAAGTTTTTTAACATCTCTTGCGAAGTTCCAACTCCAAACGAGAAATCTCTTGCGAAGTCGCTTCTCTTGACATCCAGTTTCTCTTTTGAAAAAATAGCAGCAACAATTTATTGTTATAATCTACATATCCTAAGAACTCATTTTCTCAGAAAATAAAATTAATGTATCACGAAAAAAAAAAGTGAAGAAGATGGAAATTAAAGCATGCATTTTACACTTTTACTACGTTGCTATATATGCATGTGATATCCGTTGCTATAAAACATATATCATTCTAGAAGAATACTCTTTTATTAAGAGGAAAAGACGAGAAAACCTTTTTGAGCCTGAAGAGGGAAGCTGCAAGCAAACAAAGTAGTGGTATAGAACCTAAGTAGAGCAAGCTTGGAGTAACTCCAAGTTCATGATAAAGGCTGAAACGAAAACGTCATGACTTGTGAAATCTAATAGCAAAAGCTCTGGCTTGATTTGCTCAAAATATTGTCATCAATAACGAAAGCTAGTTGTTGAGTTTGTTTCGTAGTTATGTTAGAGAAGCTAACAGTTCATTAAAGCCAGCTCGACCAACCAGCCATCATTAAGTAGTTGTGGATGTATGTTCTTCTCCATCTATGGATGGTATTTTGATCACTTGTTTAAATGAAATAAATTCCTGTAAAAAGAAGTTACATCAAAAGAAATAAGTTTATGTAAAAAGCGTATCAATATTCATCTAAATAGAGTGATTTTTGGAAAGTGTTAAATAGTGTATCATTGTTCATAAAAAAACAACCGTAAAAGAAATAATAGTAGGATGAAAAAAAAAATCTGACGGATGAAGCAAATTGCTCCATTTCAGATAAAGATGGAGCAATTCAGCTTAATCGATAATGAAGACATCTGCTCCATCTCCAACGATAACTTGCCTCCATCTTTTGTTTTTCTTTTTGATCATCTTTGATTTGAAAATATCAAAGAAGACCAATTTTATTTAATAAAAAAAGGGGTGTGGACAAAAGTAGCGTAGTTAAGTATTGACTTAACATTTATGTCCCTTTTGAGAAAATATAACAATTGAGTTCCAAATGATATGTAAAAGTACCAATATACTCTTATAGTAAAAATATGTAATAGTAGTTGGGTTTTGAAAAAAACCTATTCCCCCCAAAATCAAAAGCCTCTACATTTTGAAACCTTGAAAAAAACCTATTCCCCCCCAAAATTAACAGCCTCTGCCTCCCCCAAACCTCTGCCTCTGTTGGTCGTGACTGTCTCTCCCTTCCACCTAGTGTTTTCGTTACTGATTTTTTTCATTTACCCATGGCACCACTAATCACACCGAGACCACTGGTATTACTAACACTCAATACCTTGGTGTGACTAGTGTTTTCACTACTGGTTTTTCCATCTACCCATAACACCACTAGTCACACCGAGGCCACTAGTATTACTAACATTCCTCATGATGTGGTGTGACTAGTGGTTGGGTCACTGTTTTGATACAAAGCCTTAAGAATGTGACTTTCTTTAATAAAAAGATCACCAAGCACAGACACAAACTAGTTTATTACAGTAAATAAAGATAGTTTTGCATTTGTTACAAATAAAAGCAACGATATTTCAACAAACTAGTTTTGAAGATGGTGGATGGAAGGAATGGAAGTGGTTGGATAGTGAGGAACAAATTGATTCGTCGAGCAAAAGCAGATGACGATAGATGGCGGATGGTGGCTGTGAAGAAGAAAATGAAGATGGATGGTGGCTGGAATTCGTAGTGCAGAAGAGAATGAAGATCGATGGTGGATGGTGGCTGTGAAGACGAAAATGAAGAGAAGAAAATGAAAGAGAATGACGATGGATGATGGATGGTGGCTGTGAAGAAGAAAATGAAGATGGATGGTGGCTGGAATTCGTAGTGCAGAAAATGAAGAGAAGAAAATGAAAGATAAAAGACAAGAAAATGAAAGAGAAAAGAGCAGCAGAAGAGAGAAAATATAAAATAAGAAAGTCACCAGTTTTAACTTTTAGAAATGGTATTTATATCCAAAAAAATAGAGTTTGAGACTCAATTGTTAACTTTATTGAAATGAGATAAAATTGTCAATCCAATAATTGAAAGTGTCATCTGCTAACATTTCCTCATAAAAAATTAAATCAGATTTTTCAATCGTTATATAGAGGAGATTATATCTCCTCCATCCATATTTTTAATTTTTTCAGTTTTTAAATTAATTATTTTAAATAACATAATTTATTTAATTTTATATATGAAAATAACATTTTACTGTCTTATTATTATCTTTTAATAGTATCCACTAACAATAGGGGTGGTTTGTACAGTTACAATCAAAGGACACCAACTGTAATTACATCTAAACTCGGTGGGTTCGTACAATTTACCTGCATGGTTACGATCACTTTTAGGAGATGCCTATGCCATCATACAAATTAACATTGGCTGCCACATGCCATATCACTTTTATTAGATAGTCGTTATATAAATATATATATATATATGTTATAGTTGAGATTAAATATTACTTAAATGTATATTCGATGAGAGATAATTACTCTCACTAAAAAAAGAAAAAAATTCCTTTATTGCTCTATTATAAAAGGAGAACACAATCGACTATTATTCTCATTATAAAAAAGGAAATCTACCCATTATACGGGAAGAAAAAAAAAATTTATCACGCAAACTAGAATATATGTTTAGTTGGAATTGATAGAATCGAGGGAGAAATTTGACACTAAACAAGTTAGGTATCTACTAAGAGCCATCAAAAGTAAACATAACGTGAGCAACTCGAAAACATAAATGGATAAAAATATCCTTACACACATATTGATAGTATTTGACTCTCAATTATAAGTGTAGAAGTGGGTTGCACACTACTTGAACCAAAAGATAATGTACAAACATAACTAATCATATTTGCCACATGCTCAAATGCGATAATAAATAAAATGAATTACTTAGCAATTACCATGAAAACAGCCTTCAAAACTTGTAACAGAGTTACATCTTTCACATAGATCAGTTACAATTGCTTCATTCATTCCTTCATTATATAAACTGCTGAAACCATCAATTGCTTTATAACTTCTCACATTTTCTTGGGTTATATTCATAACTAAAACGTACACATATAAACTGCTGAAATCATTAATTGCTATATTAACCTCTCACGTTTTCTCGGGTTATATTTATAACTAAAACACACACAGACAAAAGCACAACCCACAAATTGACATAATAATGTCTTCCCAAGTTGATGAACAGAAGCTTCATTTTATAATGTTCCCATTCATGGCACAAGGACATCTAATTCCTATGCTAGACAGTGCCAAACTGTTAGCACAACATAACTCTGTCATCACCATTTTCACCACACCAGTCATTGCATTTCGAATCGAAGACACAATTGGTCGAGCAACAGATTCCGGACTCCAAATACGAGTCATCCAGCTCCAATTTCCATGTGAAGAAGCAGGATTGCCGATAGGGTCTGAGAGCCTTGACATGCTGCCTTCACTGGACCTGGGCCCCAACTTCTTCTCGGCATGCAGGATGCTGCTGCTGCCTGTTGAGGAGATTTTTGAAACTCTCATTCCTCCACCAAGTTGCATAATTTCTGATATACTCTTTCCATGGACAAGTGAGATTGCTTTCAAGTTCAACGTTCCGCGAATTGCCTTCCATGTTGTTTCTTGCTTTACTCTCCTGTGCTTGCATAACTTTGGCGTTTACAAGGTTTCTGAGAGTGTGAGTTCTGAATTGGAGTCCTTTCTGATGCCTGGCTTGCCTGACCATGTTGAATTCACTAAAGTGCAGCTACGAGCATATATGGATAAAAATCTGGAGGAGTTTGGCAAACAAGTGCTGGAGGCTGACATGGTGTCATATGGACTGATTGTGAATACTTTCGAAGAGTTGGAGCCTAACTATGTGAAGGAATACAAGAAGACCAGAGAAGGAAAGCTATGGTGTATCGGCCCTGTCTCCCTCTGCAACAAGGAGAAATTAGATATGATCCAAAGAGGCAACAAGACATCCATTGATGGACATGAATGCTTGAAGTGGCTTGATTCACAAGAAACCAACTCAGTACTTTATGCTTGCCTTGGAAGTCTGTGCAATATAATTCCTTCACAACTGATAGAGCTTGGCTTAGGCTTGGAAGCCTCCAACAGACCCTTTGTCTGGGTTATCAGAGGCGGAAACAAATCAAATGGTATAGAGGAGTGGATTTTAGAAGACAGGTTCGAGCAGAGGATCAAAGGGAGAGGTTACCTGGTTCGCGGTTGGGCTCCTCAAGCAGTGATACTATCACACCCTGCCATTGGAGGGTTCTTGACACATTGTGGGTGGAATTCAACTCTGGAAGGGATAACTGCTGGAGTGCCAATGGTTACATGGCCGCTTTTCGCGGATCATTTCTGCGTTGAGAAATATGTTGTGCAGGTGTTGAAAATTGGTGTGAGGATTGGTGTTGAAGTTCCAACATGGGGTGAGGAGGAAGAGAATGTTCTAGCTCAGAGGGAAGATGTGGAGAAAGCTGTTGCCGAGCTAATGGATGATGTGGAAGACAATCAGGAGAGCAAAGACAGAAGAAGAAGAGCCAAAGAGCTTGGAGAGATGGCAAAGAGAGCAGTAGAAGCTGGGGGATCTTCTCAGCTCAATATCATGAACTTGGTCCAAGATATTAAGCAGCATGTGTTCCAAAAAAGAAACTGAATGTGCATGTAACTCAGATAAATAAATACGTGCCTCTGCATTTACAGAGAAATTTATAGTGAATTATAAAAGGGATTTACTAAATTGTTAACATAATGTATACAATAAATTACTATTGTTAAACCCATTAATGTGTTTTTTGAGAAAAGTAATGTTTTTCTATTTCCTAAACTTTGTGTCGCATGAAGAAGTCGAAAAACAACATATATGATTTAAATATGCTAGGGAAGCAAAATGATTCCATACAGAAATGTTACATATATTCTATATTACTGATTAAGGATTGTGTCGAGATTTTACAACGCAGTTTTCATGTTCAACAAAATTTGAAAGTCCATCTCCATGTCTAGAGCCACGTGTACTTCAGCCAGTCAGAAGCTCTTCGGTCTTTTTGATTTTTCAAATAATGCAAAGTTCATTTTGTCAGAAATAGGAAAATATCTCATGGCTAAACGAGGGAGCATTATTAGTGATGCAGCTCGATGACGCACTGCGCAATGATTTTATATAGAGAAAATTAAGAAAATGGTCCATTTGGAGAGGTCAACCTCAAATATAACCTTTTGTGATTGATAGTACAAAAAAGTACAAAAAAAATGCATGAATGAACAAAAATACCCTTAATGAGTCATTTTTTTAAATAAATCCCAACCTCGAGGTTGGGAGTCCCAAATAGAAAAAAAACATGAATTGACAAAAATGCTCTTAATGAGTATTTTTTGAAATCAATCTCAACCTATAGGTTGGGATCTCAACTCCAAGGTTGGGAATTCCAAATAGGGTTGAATATCAAAGTTAGGATTCTCAACTTTTAGGTTGGGATCCCAACCTAAAGGTTGAGAATCCTAACTTTGATATTCAACCCTATTTGGAATTCCCAACCTCAAGGTTGGGATTCCCATCCTTGAAGTTGATATTTCAAATATGAATATTGAATCAAGGTTGGAACTCCCAACCTTTAGGTTGGGATTCCCAACCTGGAGGTTGAGAATGTCAACCTAAATGTTTAATTATATATATTTCGTAATTAAATAAATTTTTAGGGTTGTTTCGTAATTATTAAATTTAGAATAGAGGGCGCTTCTGGGGTAAAAAGCGCCCTTAAAAATATTTTCTAAAATTATAAAATTACACTTTTATTTTTTTGAATTATCAAATCTGACCTTATTATTATTTTTTGAACAAAATTACCCCTCCCATTTCTTCAATATCAAAATCCATAATCCCAACCTCAAGGTTAGGATTCCCTATCAATCATAACTTTCAGGTTAGGAATCCCAACCTCGAGGTTGGGATTTCCAACCTTAATTGAAAATTCAGGGTAAAATTCATAATTAAATAAAATTTTGAGGTTATTTTGTAATTATCAAATTTAGAATAGAGGGCGCTTCTTACCCAAGAAGCGCCCTTAAATATATTTTTTAAAATTACAAAATTGACATCTAGTTTTCTAAATTATCAAAACGGACCTTATTATTATTTTTTGAACAAAATTACCCCTCCCATTCCTTCAATATCAAAACCCATAACCTCCCACAATTCATCAACAACCACAATTCATCAATCCAATTAATCAACATCATCATCTCCCACAACAACAACAACATCAAATCATTCATAAACTCATTAATAAACAAACAAACAAACAAAAAAAAAAAAAAAAAAAAAAATCTGCTGGGTTCGTGAACCCAGAACCAGTGTCTGGTTCTGGGTTCGCGAACCCAGAACCAGATCTGGTTCTGGGTCGCGAACCCAGAACCAGATGGTTCTAGGCTCGGCGACGAGCCCAGAACCATATGGTTTTGGTTCGACCAGATCCAAATCAAGAAAAAAAAAAAGAGAGAAAAAAATGAAAGAAGAAGAAGAAGAAGAAGAAGAATAGAGGGAGGATCCATCAGCGGGTCATTGGAGGGAATTTGATGGGGTGGGAATCAGCGGGTCATTGGAGGAAACTTTAGAGAGAGAATCAGAAATGGGGTGGGTTATTGGAGGGAAAAAACATGATAAATGGTAATTAGATGGACTATCAAGGGTATTTTGGACAAAAAAAAACCATGCTGCTGAGAATTCAAAAAAAAAGGTAACATCCCAAAGGGTTATCAAAAAAGGGTTAGATTTGGTTAAAACCCTTTTATATATAACTTATAACGTATACTAGATAAGTAGATATGAGAAACCCGTACTCATCGTGGGTTACACTATACACCGTAAGTGATGGATTTGACCTTTCTTTTCTTTCTTTTTTTTTACTTTTTTTATTAATAATTAATAAACCTTTCAATCTATTTCAACCTAATTCAATACCTATCAAAAAAATAAAATATAAAGTTATGTTCACTTATTTCTTTCCAATGCTGGATGGTTGCCTACATTTGACATTACACTAATAGGAAACCAAAGGGCCAGCCGGACCACTTGTATATTTTAATATTTTAATTACCAACAATTGACTTTCACCAGAGATATAAAATTAGATAAAAATAAAAAAGGCTAAATATATTTTTTAGAAAAAGGAGTTAAACTATGTTAATTTTAAATTTTGATTTAATTTTTTTAATTTTGTAAAAAATTTTTTTTTTTTTTTTTAATGAGAAAAAAGATTAATTAAAAAAAAAAACTATCAATATCTTATGTTTTAAAATAAAAATAGAACTTGTGAAACTTGAACATTTGATCTATTATAATTCAAGAAAGTGCTCACTCACTCTTTTTAAGGGGTGATGTGAATCTAAGAATCAACATAAAATTTAAATCAAATTTATGAGTTGATATAGCTTGAGATAGTAAGAGTTCACTTATATTACGAAAATAAGGATGATTTCTTTTAAAAAAAATAAAAATAAGGATGATTTATTGTGCACAAAAATCATCTCATATAAATTATAAATAATAGAAAATTATCTCGGTCAGTTGCTGATTGTTTGTGATGGACACCAGACTTGGTCAAAGTTGTCAAATTTATATCTTTTCACCAACTTCAAACTAACCTTCAATTATACTTTTAAATAAAGAGGAAAAAAAAACTGTGATACTACAAATTTCCATTTTTTTTAAAACCAACTAAATAGTTTATTTGATAAGATATAAGCATTATTAAGTTTGTAGAAGTATAATAATTTAAATTTTTACTTATTTTTCAATAAAGTGATTTCATCGGTGTTTAATTAAAATAATGGATAAAATTTAACCCATAATTACGCAATGATAATAAGTTTTCCCCTTTAAGTAACAATACCTATTTCAGTTTGAATTTGAATTTGTCAAGCCCACATTAAGGTTTTATTAAAGTTTTTATTGAAATATCATTACCTGTATCAACTTAAATCTAAACTATTATCAATATGAATGAATTGAATTATATTATCATCCAATCACATTAAATTTTTTTATTAGTAGAAAATCTATTTATTCAATCTTTTATATAAAAATTATATATTTTACAATATATTTATTGCATAATCTAATCTTTATATCAAGAAAAATATCTAATGAGTGCTATAAAATTATCTTAAAAATTAAAGCTTAACATGTTATAAGAACTAATAACTAGTAGTTCAAGGTAATAATTACCTAGTCTCTAGATAAGATCCAGCAAATTACTATTTTTAAAAAATTAATAGATATTGTATTTAAAAATATATCTTTATTATAAATTTAACTATATTATCAAATCACTAACCTTATGTCTTTTATTTGAGTCATTAGATTGGTTGTAAATGATTATTAAAACCAATCAAAGGATTCTAATTAAATGATAAAGTTATTGATTGAGTAAGGTAGTTAAATCCATTTATTAATATTCTAAAAATAATCTGAATTTTTTGTAAGAAAAAAATTCTTAATAACATTAACAATCACCTTTCACAAGAAGTCCACAAAATTCACCCATTCTCCTCTTAATTAATTTATTCCTCCTCGTTATTAGACTATTAAATCTAAACTATTATCAATATGAATGAATTGAATTATATTATCATCCAATCACATTAAATTTTTTTATTAGTAGAAAATCTATTTATTCAATCTTTTATATAAAAATTATATATTTTACAATATATTTATTGCATAATCTAATCTTTATATTGAGAAAAAATATATAATGAGTGCTATAAAATTATCTTAAAAATTAAAGCTTAACATGTTATAAGAACTAATAACTAGTAGTTCAAGGTAATAATTACCTAGTCTCCAGATAAGATCCAGCAAATTAATATTTTTAAAAAATTAATAGATATTGTATTTAGAAATATATTTTTATTATAAGTTTGACTATCTTACCCAATCATTAACTCTATTCCTTTGATTTGAGTCATTAGATTGGTTATAAATGATTATTAAAACTAATCCAAAAATTTTAATTAAAGGGTAAAGTTATTGATCGAATAAGGTAGCTAAATCCATTTATTATTATTCTAAAAATAATCTGAATTTTTTGTAAGAAAAAAATTCTTAATAACATCAATAATCACCTTTCACAAGAAGTCCACAAAATTCACCCATTCTCCTCTTAATTAATTTATTCCTCCTCGTTATTAGACTATTAAAAAATAAATTATGAATATTTAAAACAGACAAATTATTATTTTTAAATATCTTGACTAATTGAAAGGGTGTTATTTAACATTAAATCACATTTAAACCACAAGTTAACCATAATTATACCCAGATAATTATAATAAAAAAATCATATAATATGTTTAACGAATTTAAAAAATATATATTATAGTGTCAACAAATTTTGAAAAATAGAAAATGATGAATTTAAAATATATTTTGTCGCTAGTACGGATGAGTTTTATATATTAAAAAAATTGATATCGAGGAAACGTGTAAGAAAAGTAAAATATGGAAAAGAGTAAAGCAACAGCGTGAAAAACAGTTAAGTTGTGGCGACTAGTGCTGCCTAGTACAGCCGTCCAATCTGTGGCGACAGCACCGACAAAAAGTTACAGCAATTTATTATCACGTGCTTATAAAGCGTGTGTATGAAACATTCGGCGATGATTTAATTTATAATATTGTCCACTCACTCCTATGACGAGACGACAAACCCGGTGGAGAGAATAGTAACATAGTAATATAGCTGGACTATGTTAAGTGGCTCTGTTGTGTTAGTACCGCCTGGCTTCTGGTTGGTTTGAGAACTTTTATTGGCGTATTGGGTGCAAAATCACATGTTGCATCCCACAAATGGAAAGCTGCTACGTGATGTTATTAGTTTCATATGTATTTTATTACTGTATGTCAGCTGGAGATGGCGACGGGTTTGGTAAAAGTCGACTGATCCATTTCAAATCCGAAATTGTTCTGAGTGGGATGTTCCAAACATGAATTGTCAATTTGTCATCCAGATAGATTTTCGTTTCTTCGCTCGAAATCCGAAACAGTTTTGAGGCAATATATCACATATCCAACCCATTTTAATCCACCTCGTTTAAAATTTTTAAAAAATATATATTTTTTAACATGCAAAACAAATTGATCGTAGATAATTTAAATAAAAATAGATCCACCTATAGATTTAATAATAATTGAACCACTGATTTTTTTTTTCTCGATCGTTTATCATGTAAGGAAGTCAAGTAGTGCATCTAATTAAATTTACTCTTATTTCCAAATTAAAATGATTAAAATTACTTATGACAGGTTTTGTTATTTTATAATGGGGTGTATTCAATTTAAAGTATTGAAGTTTGATGAAATGTTGTTTAATGATATATTTTGATGAAATTTATAAATTTTATAGACTTTATATTGATTTTATTTGAATTCTTTAAGAAATCCAATGAAATCTTTAGAATAATGGTAAAAATTATTATTATTATTATTATTTTATCATAAACAATCACTTTAAAATTCATTTAAATCTATCACATGAATGAAATTTTAAAGTCAATGAAGTTTTAGATACACTTAAATTTCATACAATTCTTAATCGAATATACCTTAATTTTAATTAATTTCATACAAATCTGGATTGAATATATTTATATGTCAATATAATATGTTTAAATTTTGATTGAATACACCTAAACTTTTAAAATGTTTTAAATTTCAATAAATTTTAATTAAAAACACTCCAATTATTAATTTATAAAATTATTATAATCATTGGGTGTTGGGAAGAACTTTTTTGAAAGGCAATATTGCCACCCCTAGATTATTAGAGTCACAAAATTTAAATCAATATTCTAAGTTAAGATTTAAGTTTAAATCAAAAGCTGTGACTCCAATCATATCGAAAATAAATAGAAAAATGAATATTAAAACTACAAATTTAAGTTCAAATATTTTAAAAGAAATATGCTTCGAAATGTTTAGTATATATATAATTTTGTTTTATAATTCGAATATTAATGTGGTCCCAACTGATCCCTTGGTTTTCAATAGCCTCTTGTCGATTGTCGATTGTGGATAAAAATCAATCAATGAAATACAAATCATGTCACACCATTATAGAAACTACAAATGTATTTTGTATGTGAAGATAAACGTTTTAATACATAAAAATCTGTTTAAAGTTCATTTGTCATTTAGTTCCCTTCCTCTCCCCTCCCCCCCCCAAAAAAAAGGGGTCATAGCTTTTTATTGTCAATAACTTGATTTTGAAACATCACGAAACTTAATACATATATATATATATATATTTTGGAACGGAAACTTAATATTCTATTCTTACATAATTTTACATTGTATTCCCTATATCTATTTCATTTTCAGTATCTTAGTTACTTTTTTTTTCCAGAAAAAAAAATAATTCTTTAAAAAATCCAATGAAATTTTTAGAATAATGGTAAATTTTTTTTTTTTTATCATAAACAATTATTTTAAAATTCATTCAAATCCATCACTTAAATTCTTTGAAGTGAACAAAGTTTTAAATACACCTAGATTTCATTAATTTTAATTAATTTCATATAAATCTAAATTGAATATACGTATATTTCAATATAATCTATTCAAATTTTGATTGAATATACTTAAACTTTTAAAATATTTTAAATTTTAATAAATTTTAATGTTAATGTGGTCTCAGCTGATCCCTTGGTTTTCAATAGCCTCTTGTCGATTGTTGATTGTGGATAAAAATCAATCAATGAAATAGACATCGTGTGACATCATTAAAGAAACTACAAATGTATTTTGTATGTGGCGATAAACATTTTAACACATAAAAATCTATTCAAAGTTCACTTGCCATTTAGTTCAGGAAAAAAAAAATCTGTCATAGCTTTTTATTGTCAATAACTCGATTTTGAAACATCATGAAACTTAATATTCTTTTTTTTGGGAAGGGGGGACAGAAACTTAATATTCTATTCTTACATAATTTTACATTGTATTCCCTATATTTATTTTATTTTCAGTATCTTGGTTACTTTTTTTTTTTAAGAAAAAAATCATTAATAATAATAATAATAATAATCATCATCATCATCATCATCATCATAATTCTTTAAGAAATCAAATGAAATTTTCAGAATAATGATAAAAATTATTATTATTTTTTTTTATATAAACAATCATTTTAAAATTCATTCAAATTCATCATTTAAAATCTTTGAAGTCAATGAAGTTTTAAATACACTTAAATTTCATTAGATTTCATTAATTTTAATTAATTCTATATAAATTTAGATTAAATATATTTAAATTTCAATAGAATCTATTCCAATTTTGATTGAATACACTTAAACTTTTAAAATGTTTTAAATTTCAATGAATTTTAATTAAATACGCTCCAATTATTAATTTGTAGAATTATTATAGTCATTGAGTGTTGGGAAGAACTTTTTTGAATGGCAATAGTATCACCCATAGATTATTAGAGTCAAATTTAAATCAATATTTTAAGTTAAGATTTAAGTTTGAATCAAAATCCGTGACTCCAATCATATAGAAAATAAATGGAATAATGAATATTAAAATTACAAATTTAAGTTCAAATATTTTAAAAGAAATATGCCTCGAAATTTTTAGTATATATATAATTTTTGTTTTATAATTCAAATATTAATGTGGTCTTGATTGGTCCCTTGGTTTTCAATAGCCTCTTGTCGATTGTCAATTGTGGATAAAAATCAATCAATTAAATATACTTCGTGTCACACCATTAAAGAAACTATATGTGAAGATAAACGTTTTAACACATAAAAACTTGTTCAAAGTTCATTTGCCACTTAGTTCAGGGAAAAAAAAAATCTATCAAAGCTTTTTATCATGAATAACTCGATTTTTTAAACATCATGAAACTTAATATATATATATATATATATATATATTTAACAGAATCTTAATATTATACACTTACATAATTTTACATTGTATTTCCTAAATTTATTTTATTTTCAATATCTTAGGTACTTTTTTTTTTTTGAAACATTAGTTACACATTTTTCACATTTATCATGCATGACAATGACATCTGTATACATAATTTTATGTAAATATTTTTCTTTACATATCACAAAAATTATACATACCTAATCAACGGCAGTTGACGCTGTTAGTTTAAACGTCAGTTGTCCTATACCTTTGGTGGCATGGTTCGATACGTAGGAGAAGCTAAAATAACAAGCTCACTCACCTTCACTTGTGAATTGCCCTTCTATTTTGTATAAATTTCTCATCTACCTTTATGTGGGTGGATCTCTCTCATATTATAATAGTACCTTAGGTTGTGTCACTAGTATTCTTATTTTGATTGGTCTTGATAGTCTTATGGACTAGTCCCAATCCTAAAAATATATATAACTAAAACAAATGATTAATTATTATATGTTTCTCAATTTAACTTTTAAGTGACACAACATGGTGGGAAAAATTTTTCGAATGGTGACGTTAAATTTTGGACTGACCATGTTATTTTAACTTAAAACGTGATTAATTATTAAAATAAATTTATTTTGTGATAGTTTAAATTTCCGGACAAGGAAAGTAATCAACGTAATATGATTTTTTTGGGGATTGGCGCGTGATGACAAAAACGATGCATGGAAAGATCTTTTTGACACGAAAATGTGACCCACGTGAGCATCAACATAGACAGCTCATTGGTAACAGGCCACTCACATGACGCCGTTCTGATTTGCCCAACTCACGGCCCTTCTTTTTTATCTACTCTCTACTCGCTGCTCTGTATGGATATCGGAACCTTCTTTCCAAGTACAGGGTTGAGGGTGTTATGGTAATTTTAGTGTTTGAGAGGCTGTATTGTGGTACGTGGACGTTTTGTTTTTAATTTTATGGAAGGGACCATCGATTCCGTAGTCCATACCACATATTATCAATCAAGTATAAACTCCTTTTGTCGGCCGTTTGTTTTTTGCTTAGTAAAAATCTAAGAGCTTTGAGTGTGATTGATGGAGAAGTATTTGTCTTCAAGTTTTTGATTCCATTTTCTTTTGTGTTATCTTTATCTTGTAAAAATGTTAAAATCAAGTGAATTTAGAAAATAAATTAATACAAAAAAAAATGTCGGTATACAAGATTTTGAGGGATAATTAATGGATTTAATATGGAATCTAAAAAGCTCTTTTGGAGTTTTCCATAAAAAAAATAAATCATCTCAAATATTCATGATAGAGTTAACAAATTATAACGTATAGCATGTGAATAGAGAACTCTATTATATTTATTAAGTGTCTTTTAAAAATTAATCAAATCACATATCAATTTAAAAATATATAAATATTTTTTATCTATCAATCAAATAATGTTTTTTTTTTTTTTGGCTAGAAATCCTATTTTGCAAAAGTTATGTCGTTGGTTAAAGTTCCACTTAGGAAAAAAATAAAATAAATTGTTTTTATCATGATACCGATGGGAAATTTTAACTTATTTCTTAACATTTAGGACATGATCATTTTTTACCTATTTTTTATTTTAGCCTTACATAGTCCTTTCATTAATTAATCGAATCTAATTTAATGGTCACACCAGTACTATGACACGCAATTTTAACAATACGCCTCGTGTCCACTTGTAGCATAAAAATAGTGACTCGTGACTATCACATTAAAAATAAAATAAAACAAAATGTATTTAAAAATGAAAAAGCTAAGAAGTGAGAAAAATAAATGGACGATTGAGACTCGATAAATACTTTAAAATAGATGATGGAGACTTAACGAGAGATTTATATTATGGTATCTTTAGTGATTGCTAATGAAGACCAAACGATGGGTCCTTGTTGTCATTATCTATCGAGATCCATCATTAAGTCTCCATAAAATCATATCTAAAGACTAAAACATAGGTCTCCATCGTTCATAAAATCATATCTAAAGACTAAAACATAGGTCTCCATCGTTCCCCACAGAAATCCATAGATGAATTTTCATCCACAAAGATGTACATTTAAATTCCATGGATACTATTCATTTTTTTTATTCTTAATTTATTATTAAATCACTTTCTCTTTTTGTTTGGAATAGCAATGATTGTATTAAATATTGCAAAACTAGTATTGTTCCGATGTACTTCATTCACAATCACATACACAAACAGCAAAACTTGTTTTTTCCCTCCTTTTAATTATTATCATTTTTTAGCAAAAAAGAAAAAATCATATCATTTTGGAAGCTGGAGGAAAACAAGATTAATTTGAACTCATAAGATACCTTACAAATATATGTGTGAAAGACTTATTATTGGATCACCTCAATGTCTATCGTTAATATATTATTTATAATCATGAAGGACAACATTAAAACATATAATTTTATTGATATGAGTATGAAAGGCTTAGCATCAAATTGGATCACCTCAGAGTTGTTTTGTAAATGTTTCTCTCTCTCTCTCTCTCTCTCTCTCTATATATATATTTTTTGATCAACTAAATGTTTTCTCTATTTGATAATTATAGTAGTAATTAATTTATTCACAGGCACATATACAACCATCAAACTATTTTGCCTTTTAACTACTTTCAATATTTTAGGAATCGAGAAAGGACAAAATTCAAACTCATTATCCTGTTGATGCATGTGTATAATATTTAATCTCGACATTTATTATGAGAATATCGTTTCTTTCTTTCTTTTTTTCAAAAAAAAAAAAATTGACAATATTGTTTCACCTAGCTATTATTTCCAATGATAAAAAAATGTAAATATTTAGTATTAACTTGCTATCAACTTAGAAATTATCTTAACCATTACAAAAAATATAAATCATAGTTAAATCTAGAACATAAAGCTTCACTATTAATATATAACTGGCAAGTGTCAATAGATACCCTAAGGGGACGTCTTAGTAACCAAAATTCAATCAAATAATTCATATTTTTCTTTTAATACATTGGCATACAAATTTTATGTCTTAGAAAATATATAGAACCTATTTTATTTACTTTTTCAAACTGCAGAAGTTATTATTTTTCTTACATTAAATTCTTGAGAAATGTGAAGGGATCTTGTTAACATTAATGAATTATAATTTTTTTTTTAATGATAAAAAGTAATAAAATATTTAAAAAATTGCAAATGTTCCAAGCACTATAAGAGCTTGTCATGTACCAATCTTTTTAAGGCTGTTTTTGTTTTTGTTTTTAATTATGTTTGTCAAAAACATAAAAATGCATCCGGTAAGAAGAAGAAAAGCAAGAACAAGAAAAAAAACAATAGGAAGAATAACAACAACAACAACAAATTAAAAAATCTGGGCGGGAAAAAGAAGAAAAAGCAAGAGAAGAAGTCTGGGTGAAAAAGAAGAAGAAGAAGAAGACAATAAGGAGAAGAAAATATGGGTCAAAAGAAGAAGAAAAAAAATGATCTAGTGGATTTAAGTGTACTATAAAAAAATAATAATAATAAAGTGAAAAAAATGAAAACAACTTTTTAGTTGTTTTTCATGTTTTCTACTTTCAACATTAAAACTGTTTATATATATATATATTTCATATTTTTCGAAAACAATTTGAAAAATAGTTACTGCACGCAATTTTTTGTGTTTCCGAAAACCATAATGAAAAACAAAAACAAAAACAATCTTAAAAAGCAGGTGGAGGATATGCCTTTCATTGAAATTGATTTGATTTTCATATGTTTTTCATGGATAATAATGTAAATGCCCCCTCACTAAGAAATAACAATAAATAATCATATATTAGTATTTACTACAACATCATAGGCACAATAAATTCTTTCAAAAAAAAAAAAAACAATAAATACATAGATGAGATTATTAAAATACAATAAATAAATAAATAAATATATAGAGTAATTTTACTGTCAGTGTTTTATAACCTTTAAAAAGTTAGGATAAATATTTTATTCAAATGTAATAGCTAAATTTAACCGGTTCGTCCTAACTTTAATTAGGAAGTACTGATAGTAAAATTACCATTTCTCTCTCTCTCTATATATATTACTTGGGAAATGGGACTTCAACTAATTACTTGCTAAAATTAATTATTATTATGCAATATGAAAATATAGTCTCATAATTTGGTCGCAACCACTCGCACAATGAAGGGTAAAAATTACTCACACAAAACTCATAAAATACTTTAATAGGAATTAAATGCCCACTATCTTAATTGATGAGAGATGCAAAACTATTTATACAAAGAGGTGATATCCATTTTCACTTAGTGGAGGGGGCTTTGAACTCGAAACTTCCACTTTATGTGATTGGGACTCAAGAAATATTTGAGCCATAGTTATCAATGAATTATAATTGTGATCATATTATAACTTGTATGTATGGATATAAAATAATCATTTATATAAATAATTAAGGCCTGCTATTGAGGGACCGTTTTCATGTAACTTATAGAGTTTTTAACATAAAATTTGTGGTATTTAAAATGTGAACATACACATTAAAGTGAAATTCAAGTTGAATATAGTGGTGTGTAATCTAAATATAACTGCAGAATTTTCAGGTAAATTGCACTAATTTCTAAGTTTTAGGTGAAATTACTCATAACAATAACTTTTATTTTAATGACATAAACACCCCAATGTATATTGTCTGTAAGGTGTATTCAATTAATAATTTATTAAAGTTTAATGTATTTGTTTTAAATGATAAATTTTGATGCAATTTATAGATTTTATAAATTTTAGAATTTCTTACGAAATCCATTTTGAATATACTTAAATTCTTAAAAGTCTGAATTAAATATATTTAAATTTGTATGTATTTTATATAGAATTCAAACAAATGTGAATTAAATCTATATAAATTTCAATAGATTCCACACCTAAATTTTAATGAACTTTTCAAAAATATTAATCGAATATGCTTGGACTTTTAAAATTGTTCAAATTATAATACAACCTTTAATTTAACTTTTGATTAATTTAGTATTTGAAATGTCAAAATTATGTCCCAATGAATTATATGATTACTATAATATTTTTTGTAATGACAAATTTAAACAACATTTTTTAAAACTAAGATAAATATAGAAGTTTTGAAAAAATTCATTGACAATAAAATATTTGAATATTTTCTCAAAATAATAAATTTTTTTAATATTTTCTATTAATTAAATAGAAATGTCATGAGATTTATAACGGGTCATAATTTCCTTCGATTGGTGGCATAATCTCCTCCACTTTGCGGAAGTAACATTACATCACCCTTGAAGTTCCTTAAAATTATCTTTTTAAACACTCAACATGATTATTTAAAAAAAAAAAAAAGAAACACTCAATTTGATTTTCTTAAAAAAATTGTTAATTTTAAATTTTAAATTATTAACTTTTAATCTAATTAAAAGTTTTATCTTAATAAATTTACAATTATAAAAAAAAAATTATGGTCATTTTAAATTCCTTAAATTTATTTATTTTACATGTTTTAAATAATATTTTATTTCTACTCTTAAATAAACCGCTAATCAAAACAACAATCTATAGAACCTAGGAAAATTCGTAGTAATAAAAGGTAAGAGTAATATTTGATTTTTTTTTTTTTAATTTATATTCAAATGACATGATATATGATTTATCAATTCATCGTCAAATCATTTTATAATTTATAACATATTGATAATTTACATATTTAAATAAAAAATATAAAAACCCTAATATTGCTCTAAAAGTAAACAGCTTTGCTACTAGCAATGTTACCAAAAATTAGAGAAAACAAACAATTTCGTCAACATTTTCACAACATGAGATCATGGTATATGATATCACCCTCAATAATTTTTACAAAGGTCAATATTAATACAGTAAGGGGGTCAATTATTATCGCCCAGATCCAATTTATAAATCCAGTCTCGGTTCTTTCCCAAAAAAAAAAAGATAAAAAAATCCAGTCTCAGTTCCGACGCCAGGTTTTACACGTGGCGATATATCAAAGCGATTAACTCATAATCTGCATATCAGACAGTATTATTAACTTTCCCGGCGATGAATGTATCCATGGTGAGTGACATCATATAATTTCCTTTCTATTTCTATCTATTTATCTTTAATTAATTTTTAATTTTGTTTTTTTTTTTTTTCAGTCGCTCACTATATAAATACCACCACTCCCTTCGTTTCTCACTCTCAGCCATCGAAATACTCTCTCGATTCCCTCTAATCATCCTATTGTACAACCCCGGCGCACGATAGGCTCCTCCACCGCATTTACCACAAAAAAACGTTTATTGGATTTTTAGTTTCTTTTTAAATTTTTTATTTTGTTGTTTTTCGAGTGTTTCCGTTACTCTATCTTTTTCTTTCATCAAACGAAATGGCGGCGACAAGCGTGAGAGTGGATCTGGACGGCAGGCCGATCAAGCCGATGACAATATGCATGATCGGCGCCGGCGGCTTCATCGGCTCACACCTCTGCGAGAAGATTCTCTTCGAGACTCCTCACAAGATTCTCGCTCTCGATGTCTACAACGACAAAATTAAGCATCTCCTCGAACCGGAGACGCAGACCTGGGCCGACCGGATCCAGTTCCACCGGCTCAACATCAAGCACGACTCTCGCCTCGAAGGCCTCATCAAGATGGCAGATCTGGTCCTCTCTCTCTCTTTTCTCGACCTGTCATTTCCGCCTCTTGATTTCTTGTCTCTTGTCGTTAATGTGGTGGTTTTTTTTTTGCGACAATTGTGGTGGTTTTGTAGACAATCAATCTGGCTGCGATTTGTACTCCGGCGGATTACAACACGCGTCCTCTCGACACGATCTATAGCAACTTCATCGATGCGCTTCCTGTGGTACGTGTGCATCTGTTTTCTTTTTATCTGTTAATCATACTACATTAATGACGTAGTCATTTTCGTTTGGTGAATTCGGTTATTCGTGTTTTTGATTGATGTTGATTTCGGTTGGTGTGATTGTTTTTTTATTTTTTAAAATTAATTTGAAGGTTAAATACTGTTCGGAGAACAACAAGCGTCTGATTCACTTCTCAACTTGTGAAGTGTACGGGAAAACAATTGGAAGTTTTCTTCCTAAAGATAGCCCTCTTCGTCAGGTAAAACTTGCCTCTCAAATTGTTTAAAAAAAGAAAGGAGTAATTGAGACTGTTTGTGTGGCATCGGTTGAATATTGTGATTTAATGGTGTGTTAGATTTCTAGGCACACTTGTTTGGTGTTGTACTGAGATTGTTTTGAGGTGTAATTTAGATTTGTGTTTGTGGGTTCATGACATGTTTGCTGGGAAACTTGAAAAAAGAAAAAGAGTAGATGGATAATTGATAAGAGCTTAGATTTAGGCCAGTTTTTGTGGGTCCACTTTTAAGATCAGTAGGCCATTATAGGCACTGTGTTTTGGTGCTACTTTACTTTTGTGTACATTATGAAATAATAGCATTACTGCACCAAGTGGGTATCTTTTGTATTTCGTCCATTTGATGAGTACCCCTACTTTAGTTTGTGTATCAAGCACGTTTTGTGAAGAAAACTCTTTTAGTTGTGAATGGGATAAACTTATGAAATCATCTACCTCTTTTTTTTTTTTTTCTTTATTTTAAAAAGGATATTTATGAATACTATTAGTTACACCTCTTTTTAGACATTTGAATGCTCTCATATGTGTATTATAGTTATGTTTTCTTGAATTTAGTCAGGCAGTTGCCATTTTTCTGGACTGTTGTATGCTAATTAGTAGATCTTTTGAATGGGATAAACTTATGAAGTCATCTACCCTTTTTTTTTTTATGCTTTATTTTGAAAAGGATATTTATGAAGACTATTAGTTACACCTCTTTTTAGACATTTGAATGCTCTCATATGTGTATTATAGTTATGTTTTCTAGAATTTAGTCAGGCAGTTGCCATTTTTCTGGACTGTTATTGGGTATGCTAATTAGTAGATCTTTTGAATGGAGCATTAGAATGCTCTTAGGACTGTCTTAAGCTTATATTGCGATGGAAAACAGTTTGACTTAAAAGGTCTAATTGGATAGAGAGGCAATGTGGAGTTGGTAGCACTGTATTGTCTTGTTTCAGGCATTTCATTTTTGGATGAATTGTTGGTTATTTAATTTAAGTTGAAAAGAATTAAATAGTACTTGTTCTTTTCAGACAGTAGTTTTTATTTTATTTTATTTTGTTTTACTTGATTTTATTTTATTTGATTTTTTGTAAATTCTGTTGGTTTTATTAAGTGATGATTCACCTAGACAAACTATTGAGTTGTCTAAAGAATTGTGGATAAATAGTACGAAGAACGAGGACATGATAAAAAAAAAAAAGAAAGTACGAAGAACAAGGACAGTGGGTATAATGTCATGCAAGTTTGATATGTATGTGTTGTGAAGCATTGGTGGATTGAATTGGGATTGTGCATCAGTAGTTAGGGTGGGATTTGAATTTTTCTACTTCGATGTTGTAGTTTCAAACTGTTACATGTTGCTGCATGGTATTTTTTGGTTTGGTTTCTGTAGTTTTTCTTTGCTAGACTAAACCAGTGAATTAAAATTATAATTTTTTGTGTTGTTTGTTGGGTGGAACTGATATTACTTTGTTTTTGCATGAAGTAACGTTTTATGCTTTGTGCAAGTATCATTTCAATTGATTTTCCTTGTTTACTGTTAAAACAGTTTGTCTCTTACCGTGGACATTGTGTGTTAAATTTTGTGCCGGCCCTGATAAAATGCTGAGGAGTTGATGCTATCATTTGCTTATCATTTATTTATTTATTTATTTTCTATGTTGATCATAGGATCCTTCTTTCTATGTTCTCAAAGAAGATGCCTCCCCCTGCATCTTTGGCTCCATCGAGAAGCAGAGGTGGTCGTATGCGTGTGCCAAACAATTAATTGAGAGGCTCATTTATGGCGAGAATCCTATCAATTAATCATCCTATATTTGTGAGATATGTGGATGTATTTGCTAACTTTGGTTTCACTCTTGTTGCAGCTGAGGGTGCTGAGAATGGTCTTGAGTTCACCATTGTGAGACCTTTTAACTGGATTGGACCCAGAATGGATTTCATTCCTGGCATCGATGGTCCAAGTGAGGGTGTTCCAAGGGTTCTGGCTTGCTTTAGTAATGTATGTTCAAGCTTCGAAGCATGTAATTCTGTTGTTTTAAGTTTTTTTTTTTTTTTTTAATCTGATGTGAGTCATAGTTCTAATTGTATTGTTATCCCATCTCAGAATCTCCTTCGCCGTCTACCACTTAAGCTTGTGGATGGTGGTCAATCTCAGAGAACTTTTGTTTATATCAAAGATGCCATTGAAGCTGTCCTGTTGATGATTGTATGTTGCAACTGGCTCTTCTTTTAGTTCGTTGTTTCACACAAGGCAAGTGGAACAAGTAACTAAGTAGTTTGATCTCCTAATGCAGGAAAATCCAGCGAGGGCCAATGGTCATATCTTCAATGTGGGCAACCCCAACAATGAAGTTACGGTTCGTCAGCTTGCTGAAATGATGACTGAGGTGAAGGATTTTATTTGTATTTACATTTATATCTTATCTTCATATTTGTCATCAGCTGTCATACACATTCTAAAAACTTGGGATTTAAAATATTCTTTATTCTACAGGTCTATGCAAAGGTGAGTGGAGAACCTGCTCTTGAGACACCAACAATTGATGTCAGCTCTAAAGAATTTTATGGTGAGGGATATGATGATAGTGACAAGAGAATTCCAGACATGACCATAATAAATAGGCAACTTGGTACCTTCTTACTCCCATTAATCTCATAGAATTTTAATTTTCCTTCCTATCAACGGTTGAGGTTCTCACCAGAAATAGGTTGTTTTTGTGCCAGGTTGGAATCCAAAGACATCACTTTGGGACTTGCTTGAATCAACCCTTACCTATCAACACAGGACATATGCTGAGGCCATTAAGCAGGCCATTTCGAAACCAGTTGCATCCTAAGGAGAAGTTCAGATGCATGTAAGAATGGGGGATTTATCTTTAGTTGTGCTTGTGGAAATGTTTAAATTCTTTTTGAGGACGTCTTAAATATATCTGAATGGTTCATTCAAATATACACTACATTTTTTCTCTCTCCAGTGTCAGTAGTCAATAGGTCTTGCAGTAGTTCTGGAAGCTGTATTTTCAGATATGTGTTGAGAAGACATTAGATTCGATTCTAATAGGAAATATATCATATTACTGTAATGTTGCTGGGGCAATGGGCTACTGCATGATAGGGGCATTATACAAGGAAAGCTGTTTTTGTTTCTCGGGGAGTTGGCCTGTCTTTCCTCTATACTGTCCCTCCTGGGGTGTGTTGTATTAAATTGTTTGACCTTCTCAGGCTCGTGTTTTCCTTAAATTATTATTTATTAATTCCTTGCATGTAACTTTTATGTTTTATTTCGAAATTGTTAACTTTGCTGATCTAGCTTGGTTGATGTTGATGAAGAAAATTTGATGTTACAATGGAAAAGGAAATTTTGAATATAACTGAAGTGTATAGACGTTGGTTTTTAGTGCCACAAACAAGCTTGTTTGGTCAGTGACTCGCCGTGTTTCCTCGCATTTATATACTAATCGAGTTTTGCTACTCTTGCTCTCTTCCTTTCATTCATTTCTTAAATGAAACACATTTAAGCCCCTTGAATCGAATGATTCATTTTGATTGTGGTTTACTCTCAAACTACGAATTTTAGGAGCAATGTCAAAGATTAAAAAATTTCATTAAAAAAACTTTGGCCTCCTTTTCAATGTGTTGGTACCAAACCCGCATGACGGAAGGGTAAAACTTTTCTTTGCATTGTATTGCCGTCCCTTGTATGCTCTTCCATTGGTGTATTATCAACACGGAGACGCAACCCGAGTTTTTCTTCTAACTTAGATCCAGCTTATTTGTTTAATATCAAGTAGTGTACGCTTCTCAGAGTTTGTTTCACAAAGAAGGAATAAATAATTAAGTGCAGAGTGGAGATAACCTGCGAGAGGTCAAGTGCTGGCTTAAGTTTTTGGTGTTGAAGCAAGAATTTAGAACCTAATAGCAAATTGAAGCATATTATTAGTGGTTTGACAGAATTCTAGAGAGGTTGTCCAACATGTCAATGGGCTGTTCAAAGAGAGAGAGAGAGAGGGAGCTGTCTGGTCTAATTAACTGAGGGATCGCGGCCCATGACAACAGAAGCCCTGTTTGGGCAATCAATGAAGTACTTAAACCATGTCCTTTATCTGAGAGACTCTTCTGAGGCAGCACATTTCCGCTTTTCTCGGGCATTCTAAGAGTTGTGGAGACAACAATTGACATCTGCATAATGCTTTGCAGAATATCAAATAAATCCAGGATTTTTACATTTTAGTGCATCACTCGTGTGAGTTAGTTAGATATAGCTATAGGTAAGGTTTGCTATTTCAGATAGATAAGAGTAAGAGAGACTTGAAAACCAATATAAATATAATATGTGAGCTTGTGATCAATTTGGAGTTAGGAGACACAACCTACTCAAGTGTTTTTCCTCCCCAATATTCTTCTTCTACTACGCTTCTTTTGAGTTCAAAAACTGTAACCTTGTGACTCTGTTTTATTACACTATTGGCAAAATATTCAACCAAATGTGTATTACTTACCATTCTTGTTAAGAATTGAGGGACCTGGTGTCTTGTCCTAAGCACTAGACTCTAATTCACAAAGAAACAAAGAAATTAAATAGACTTGTCTTTCAATGTTGAGTGTTGTCCGTGGTTGACACTTCCTTTTCTCATTTTATTTTTATTATTATTTTTTGATATGACTAGAACAAACCCAAAGATTAGTCGGAATCAAATAAGGATTGACTCTGAGGCGCGGCCCAAAAATGTGCAGACAACCCACACATTTTTATATGATTGAAGAGAGGTTTTTGCTTTTGATGGGAGAGGAAACAGACATTTAAAAGACACCAAGCTAGTGATAGTACCGCCACATCACTTACCAAATTTTTATACTTCAAAGTTATAATTACAACAACTTAACTATGATTCTCCTTGTATGATTTCTTAAAATTAAACAAATTGTGTATTTACATTTAGTGAAATAGTTGTGCTCTTCCTTTTTGCTTCAATGATAAATGTTTTGAGTTTCACTTTTGTTTATTAAATAGTAAGAAGTCTTATATAGTAAGAGTTGTATTCTAGACAATAATTACAAAGAACGAACTTAACAGGTTCAAGTAGAACTTTGATTTAATTTGTGTTAAATTAAAATGGTTATGAATAAATTAAGTTAGATTTTGATTTATAATTTCAAAATAATGTGAGGAACTAGGATGCAATATTTAAAAATAATCAGATTTATGTTGATACATTATGCATATGATGAATCATTGCATCTTAACAAATTTAGATGCCATCTGGCAAAACATTTACATGTCATAATCTAATGGGAGGTTAGACTAACTACTAGCGTTCATGAGGAGTCATGGCATCTTTTCTTATACATCTCACTTGCTAACTTAGGATCTTCATTGCATCATCATTATTCATTATTTGAGTAGTGGTTGAAAATTGGTGGGGCTCATGTTCAACCAATTTGACTTGTCTTGAATGATTTCAAATAGACTGGCAATGCTTTTTATAACAAGAAAAAGCAGCCTAATTTGGGAAATCACTTTTGACATCTCAACTGCTGTGGAAACAAATTCAAACTGCCACACTAAACTAGCCCTTTTGAATGTTCTCCTGATATAACATAAAGTTATCAGAAGGAAGTTTTTAGTCAGCAGTTATATCTCAATGCCTCACCTTTTAATCTGCTAAACACCCACTACCACTAGTCTAAAGTATATAAATCTAGGCAGAATATTATAATGTAGATGACAATAATATTCAATCTTCTAAGATTGTGTTTGAATAGATATATGTACATATATATATGATTGTTTTAAACAAATACCACAAGCAAATAGAACTACTTTAGTTTCTTGAAGTATTTTGATTATTTGAAAGTGATTTGAACAAAAAACAAACACCTTGTAATTTTCTAGTTCTTATTTTCAAGTAATATTTTTATAATTAAACCAAACATCATAATCCCACATAAAATGCTTTTAATATTTTATTTTATTGTTTTGAATTTATAGTAACCAATAACTTGTACATAAAACTTTGAAGGCATGATGAAGTACCATCATTTGACACAACTTCACATGTGCATGCCTCATAGGGACTTCTGTTTGTGTAGGTAGTAAGATCCAAACCCAATTGTATGCAATGATAAGCAGAAGCTGTCATGCACAATTCTCTCACTTTGAGAATTGTACATGAAGTGAAGTGCATACAGAATAAGTGGACCAAATCAAATTCATCTCTTTAAGGTAAGTGGTACATGGGGACCAATTTTAAATTTCTCTGTGGCACATTTTCTAAGGTCCAATATTGAGAAAAACAATTTAACAAAAGCGAAAAAAAAAAGTTGCATTTTCACTTGACTATGGTAAGAAAATGGTACAATAATTAAAGTTAAGTCAGCTTGGAAAAATTGTTACATAAAAGCATTACAATGAGTTTATTGTGTCCTTTGTGGGTAACGATATGTTTTAGATTTGATAATATTTTGTAAAGTTAAATAATGATCCTTAACTAGATGTTTATTCTTATAAATATATTTTTTAATAGAAATAGTTGAATATTTCTCTTAATTTAAGAGGTCAATGGATTCTAATCCTAAAACATAAATGCATGGATATCTTTTTCTAAATTGAATTCCCCAATACATATATATATATATATATATATATAAGAAAGATGAGGTTTGCATCACCTCTATCTTAAGTAATACCATAAAAAATAAATAATAATCGTGTATCCCATACTCATAATAATTAGAGAACACGCTGTTTATAGTCCAAAAAAAATAAAATAAAATAAAATTGCTGTTTTATTTTACCCATAAAACAGAAATAAATATATAAAAGACACTACCAAATCGAAGATGCGGGATCTTTATATGATTGTGGCCTCTCTCGCAACTTATGCATTATTATTATTATTATTTTAAATCAACTTATTCATTATTTTGTAGATATTTGATTTTTTTTTTAGAAAAATAATTCTATCTTTATTTAGCAATTACACTCTTTGAAATAAAAAATTATGTAAAATACAAAAAATGAAGAGTTCGTGAGATTCATATTGAATTAGGCGGTCCGCTTTGAATCGAATTATGGGGTACTTCAAGCATCCAAAAAACTTTACTTCTAATTTTTGTATTATCAGATTATTATGTGCACATTTTAATAACATCAAAAATAAAAATATGGTTTGCTTCGACGGAAATCAGAGTCTCCCAAATGCTACCAAATCAGCAAAGCAATTTAACTTTTATTAACCATAAAATCTCTAATTTATAGAGCAACTCCAATACATAAACAAAATTCAAGATAAAATCATAGATATTTTCAAAAACAAAAAAACAGATAAAATAATAAAGAATAAAGATAATCATAAAAAATTATCGTAGTTTGTAAAAATATCTATCTTATCATTATAGTTTTATTTTTATCCAAAATCCCTCAGATATTAAAAAGTAAACATAAAATGATTATTTTATCCCTTTATGACTTCATCATCAATTTATGATCATCAGAAATATTGTTGTCCTTTCACACACCTCCAGGGATACTTTTATTAATGTAAAGGAATTTTGGATAAAAACGAAATCATAGGTGATAAAATGAATATTTTTACAAACTATAACGAATTTTTTTCTAATTATTTTTAAATATAATAAGATAGATTTAAATTCAATCTAATCCTGTTTGGAACTTATTATCTATCTCTATTCAAATTCAAAACTAAAAACTAACTAATATTATCAAAATAAAAATACGATCTAACATTCTACCACACTTCCAAAACCAACATTCACATTGGTCAACATTATCAACACTGGGTAGTAAAATATGGTCGTAGCATTTCACCATACTTCCAAAGCCAACTTCCACGTTGATAAACATTATCGACAATGACTCCACAATAGCTATTTCCACTTCGACGGTTTCACTTGGTTAGAAGACTTCAAAGTGATAATATTACGCATGCACATAGAATTAACACATCTTAATGTAGCCTATAAGTTGGACGTTTTCATTACTTTGATGTAATGGCAGTCGACATGAGAGTTGAAGTGCTCCATAACTAGCTCCATGCCTAGCTGTGATACCAAATGCTATGTACAAATTTCAATAACACCCAAAAATGAACTTTGGTTTGCTTGAGGGAAACTAAAGCCTCCCCAATGCTGGCAAATACTAACACATTTTCTTATGATCAAAACAACTTAACTTTTATTAACCAAAAGATTTCGATTTATAGGACAACTTCAACATATAAATAATAATTTAAGACAAAAATTAATACATAATGAGATAGATTTAAATCCAATCTAATCCTATTTTGCCACTTTTCAAGTTCCAATCTCTCTTTTCATCTCAAGTTTAAGTTAGTTACTTTTGTTTGATTTGGAAGCTTTAATAAATTAGTTTTATATTATAATTTTTAGGTGTCATGCACTTGAGTTGAATCTAATGTCATTATTTACTAGATTGGTAACGGGTATATTCACTTATACGGATATTATTATGTTTGTTTTGATAGAAATAACGTAATTATGTTATATTAATTTTAACTCACAATAAATTTTGGTGACGAAAGAACTTACAAAATTCAAAGTAAATGGAAAAACCAGTCCATAACCGAACTTACTTAGTATTTGTCAACGTGTGAAAATGGTCGATTGGAGATTCTAGACCCAATACATGCAATTAACGAGAAACAAAGTAAAGAAAAAGCAAAGAGGGGATGCACGAGGAAGAACAGAGATTGCATAGATAATAATAAAAAATAGATTAACAAAAAATAGATGCAAATAACAACAGATAAAAATAGCTAAAAATGAAAGAGAAAAGGGGAAGAACAATGTGGTGACATCGAGATTTTTACGTGGTTCGGCAATGATGCTTACGTCCACGGGTCACTCTCAACATATTTTAGCAAAATGACCATATCACTAATAAATCAACTCTCTCTACAATGTAGTCATCAGATCTCTCTTTTACAATGAATTTTCCCCCTTATTTATAGAGGAAGAGAGATTACAATTGAGTGTAGTATACGTTAAGTAATCAATTACTTTGACATGATATTTATTACATTGACTAACAACTCTGTCATAGTCATGCTGCATTAATTACCCCTCAGGATTCGAGATTGCATAGATCTCACAGGTACGAGACCTGAGATCTGAAAACTGAGAGCTGAGACCTGAAAGTTAAGGTTTGAGAGCTGAGACCTGAAAGTTAAGGTCTGAGAGCTGAGACCTGAGACCTGAGAGCTGAGGTATGAGAGCTGAGTCTGAGAGCTGAGAGTTGAGAGCTGAGAGCTGAGAGCTGACCTGAGAGCTGAGAGCTGAGAGCTGAGAGCTGAGACCTGAGAGCTGAGGTCTGAGAGCTGAGAGCTGCGACCTAGATGTTCAGCTAGCTGAGAGCTGAGAGCTGCGACCTAGATATTTAGCTAGCTGAGAGCTGAGAGCTGCGATCTGGATGTTTAGTTAGCTAAGAGCTGCGACCTGGATGTTCAGCTAGCTGAGAGCTGAGAGCTGCGACCTGGATGTTTAGCCAGCTGAGAGCCGCGACCTATATGTTTAGCTAGCTGAGGGCTGAGAGTTGCGACCTGGATGTTTAGCTAGCTGAGAGCTGAGAGCTGAGAGCTGATGTCTATTCCTTAGATCCTAGGCTTTGTCTATTGGATCAACCCTCTGAGTTAGTTTATTGGGCTTTTACCAACCCCTTTATGCAGACCAGATTTACCCATAACAGTATTAAAACTAAACTGAACTAAAACGAAATTTTTATAATTTAGATTGGTTTGGTTTTATTTTATAATTGATTTTGGTTTGCCTTATAAATTACTAAACCAATATGGTACGTGTTTTGAGTAGGCAAACTCAATCCAAATCAAACCAACCGATGCCCACCCCAAGAAAGAAAACATGAAGAAAGAGAGAGCACCAAAGAAAAAAACACTAGGTAACGACGATAATAGATTACTTTCACATCTACATAAACCCAAATGTGAAAAACAGTTCCAAACAAATACAATAAAAGTTTCATCACAAAGATGATGCTTAAAACAACACTCACTCATTGTCAATATAAATTAATAACCAAAAACCTGTTCCAATTCACACAATTTTTATCATTAAATTAGGTATTCTACTGCATACAACATCTGTGTACATACATTAGATAGTAACCTTTTATTAAAAAAGCCTTTTTTTAAAATTATTATTATTACTCAACTGAAGAAAAAAAAAATTATGTTACTGTTTTGTAGATACTATGGAAGTAATTTAAGTTAATGAAAATAATGCTAGTACTGTGACATTGAATCAGAGATGAATAAACATATTTTAAAGATAATAGTGATTGTAATATATTAAAATTTTCAATAAATAAAGCAAACTTATAGGTTTTAAAATTAATATCAAAAAATTAAATTAAATTTTCATAACATCATATTAAATTAGCTTACGAGTGAGATCTAATGGTGATTAATCTTTCATTGTTAATTTAAAAACTCATATTCATTTTAATTTTAATAAAATTCTATAAAATATTTTTTAATATAAATTTATACGTAATGTATTTTCTTTAGTCTCAACACAAACACGCTATAATAATTTTAAAAAAAATGCAATTAAACATGTATATTATTTTATTGAGTAAAAATGAATGGATAGTTATTAAAATCGCTTTTTTTAAATTAAGATTTTAAGTTATTCTAACCGGTACACTCTTATTATACTACATTTGATACCAAAACAAAACTATTGATTATTTGTTTTCTGCAATTAACACTTAAAGAATCATAATTGAATCTTTTAATTTGCTCTATTTGTTTTTTAAGAGGTAAAGTAACTTTAAAATATGTAAAATTAAGAAAAAACTAAATAAATGAATAAAGAGTAATGCTAGACTTTTTAAATTTTATTGTTTAAATTCATACCTAAGTGTTGTGACACGTGATTATTAATATTTTATAAATCATAAAATTATGTAATAATTAATTGGATGTTGACGATTTATATATCATATTATTTGGATAGAAAAATTCAAAAAGTCTAATATTACTAATTAATAACATGAATAAATCAAATATAGGGTAGAAGGAAATTTAATATGTCAAATAAAATTGTTTCTTTCTTTTTTGCCCCCCCATTTCTCTAATGCCATTTTCCTATCTTTTTCATGGAAGTGCATTTGAAAATCCTGTGAAGTAATCAAGCAAGGTGATGAATGTTAACTGTCCACATTCATGCACCATTCGAAACAGAATACAAACTATTTTCCCATTGCTTTTTAGCCGGACTTTTCTGCTCTCTTTTCTTCCCTTGAAAAGTAGAAGAATCTACTATTCAAATTACCCATATCAAAGTTCACATTTGACAAGTTCATTGACTTTCCATATTTTATATGTAAAAGCTAAATATTCAAGTCTTACCACATATATTTATTAATAAGTGTGAAAAATAGCAATTTCACAATCGTAAAAGTAAAGTTCAAAAATTGATGTCTTCCATATTTCTAATGGACTCGATGTCTTACTTATATATATATATTCATTAATGAATTTCTTTCTACTTTTATATATCTTTTATTAAAGATAAAATTTTTATTAAAATTATTTTTCAAAAAAAGTGCTTAGTAAAAATAGCAATGTTAAATTTTCTAAATTTTTTATTGTATAAATCTATACTCCAATAATATGATATATGAGTTATCAAAATCATATGATATATAAATTATTAAAATCATATTCATTATCATATTATTTTATAATTTATAAGGTATTAACTCTTATATTATGTTTTTTGACAAAGAATTTAAAAAGCCTAACAATAACCAAAAAAAACAGAGAGAAAGAAAGTTATCATGGGATGAGTTCACACATCACATAGCAATTAGCCAACCAGAAGGATGTGCCCTAAGTGGGTCCCAGTGCCCCTATGGTGAAAGCCATCGACCCGTAGAGCAGAGCAGAGCAGACCAGACCCAGAAGCTCCTCTTCACTTCTCTCCTACTCCTCTTGCCTCTTCTTCAAACAGCACACGCGTTTTCCTGTAATGATGAGACCATTTTCATTTCCATTGCAACCCACAGTCAACCTCTTCAAACCCAAAAAGCTTCTTTTTTATTCCCATTTTCTTTTCTATCAATCATTCTCCATGTCTCTCTGCCGGCCTTAGTTTTTTAAATTCTCTGCTTGTTTCTTTTTTTAAAATCTTTTTATTTCTTTTCTGTGTCGTGATCTGTGCATTCTTTTCCTGCTTTGGCCTGTTTGTATTTTTAACAAAATGGTCCAAGCTGTTGTTGTTGTTGGCTTGTCTCTCAGTGAGCTTTTATTAAACAACCACACAACAACAACATAAACTATATACATAACACACTTGACTAGCTGTAAAGTCTCTCCAATTCACTCTCTGGGAAGTCTGTTGGTTTTCTTCTCTTTTTGTTTGCCGCCTATATTTTCTTTTCTTTAATTTAAGAGGATTTTATTTTAATTGTGATGGGCAAGTACTATATATTTCTTTTTTTTTTTTTGTTACTTTGAGTTGGGTCAGTGTTTCTTTTAAATCGTGTTTAAAGACATTTTCCTTGACTCAATTGAAGTTGGTTTGTTAGATAGAAGAAGAAAAGAGAAAAAGGGTCTTTTTTTCTTTTTTTTTTCTTTTTTTTTTGGTTCATTCTCTAAGTTATGGCCCCTGCAGGGAAGGTTTCTGGGTTCCATAGAGAAGGCAACGACTGGTAAGCTTTCAATGTAGCGTTTGCTATTTTGTTGTTTCTTGCTGATGGGTTGGATTATCTGGGCTCAATTTTGAAGTTTTTCCTTTGTTTTCCTATTTTGGATTTTCAAGTTTTGTATTGGGATTGTGTTGTGGAAAGAATTTATGGAATGTAGACTTATTTTGGATTATATAGTTTCATGGAAGAACTGAGAGATTTGTATTCATTTTATTAGTTCTGGGGAAGAGAATGAATGTAATAATACTAATAGTTGCTTTTAATGTGTTTATGTTATAGAGTGGTGATTTCTAATTGAGGCAGAGGTGATGTGTGTGTAATATTGGTTTTATTGGTGTGGCAGGTACTGCAACGCAGGGTTGTCAAGTGATATAACTGTTATTGTGGAGGGTATAAACTTCCATCTTCACAAGGTATGCACAATCATGCTGGATTAAGGATCTGAGAACTGTTTGGTTTTTGTGTTGTATTGTCTTTAGAGTGAATGTTTATGCTGGATAGACTTTCTTCTTGCCTGCTGATAACATCTCACAAAATAATGGAATAGCAGTGGAGGCCAAAACAGTGACAATGAAAAATAAGATAGAAAATAGGATGCAGCTCTATATTCGAGGAATCCCAAATGTAGAATATAAATATCGTGAATTAAATTGGTTACAGCAACATTTATAAGCTTTAAGTGTCAAATATTTTATTCTTAATTTAAGGGCTTCATTTGGTCACTTATCATTAGGCTATTTGTTTACATTTTGGAAATATCACATGCTTCAATGGGATATGATGATCATAAAGCTCCAATGAGATTCAATTTGGTTTCCGAACATAGAATTGTACAATGATTTGTAGTATTGGTCAGGAATGTACATAATAGTTTTGTTGATTTAGAACTAGAAATTGGCATGTTAAATCATGTCATTTGATATGTCTTCACCCCTCTCTCTCCTATGTCTGTCAACTTCCATTAAGATGGGCTCTTCCTGTAGTAGATTGTTTTATTTCTCAATTTGTCTGGGCATGGAGATTTATGTTTAAGTCTCATATATGCTCATAACTTTGTATCCTCTTGGTTCCTTTTATGGTGATCCCATCTAAAAGCTGTCAAGGTTAACAAGACCTGTAAAAACCAAGCATTCAGTGTTGGCACAAGACATGGAAATTTAGGACTCTCAAGGCTATATTGACAGATGTTTTTCCTCAAAGTTTTAATATAAATTATTTGGTTTCCACTGCTGGGACTACTTTTTTATGATTTTTATTTGCTGTATCGACAGTGTTGTTTTTCATTGTGTCTTTCCTTGATAGTGACTCAAGTTCTTTGCCGATGCAAAAAATTGTTTTGTGGCATTAAGTTTCAGTGGCACAGATCAATTTAGTTTGAGTAGTTCAAACACTGGAATAGTTTTCTTTTTCTCTGCAACATGTCTGTATATGTGCATGTGTGAGAAGGAAGGAAAGAGGGGGAGGGAGTGGGATATCATAGTAAGTTTGGTAACTGCTTGCTTTTACCATGTAATTTCATGAAGGGAGTATGCTGGATAGGTTGGGGGCAACTTTTATGTGGCCTGCTGAAGATATGTACTACTAAAGAACTGTGTAAAATACAGTTGTAATCTCCAAAGAATTTTGGCCCTATTGCAATATAATGTTGTATATCTAAGTAATAAAATCATGCTGGTCACTGATTTGAAGTGAGCTTTGTGGTGTTCACTGAGGGGTAGTAATTTATCTTATGCGTATTATCGTTATGTAATTTGATTCTCTGTTCGCTGTTGAACGATATTTGCATTACCTGTCTCACCATGTAATGAAATTATACCATTGCAGAGATGTACATGTTTGAGGAAGGCCAAGTGACCTTTATTTATTAAATGACATCTGGTGAATTTATATCTCCCCATGGCCCCCTCTGAAATTCGAGGCAACTAATGTTTTTCTTGTTGACTTTGTTGGTTTCACGTTTACTAACTAATTACCATGTTGTCTTTTATTCTGCATATAATCAATTAAATTTTATTATTACTTCTATGGATTTATTTGTTTGACTAATTCAAATTTTTTTTCCCCTAAAGTTGAGAGGTTTTGTTGACAATAATCTTTTTTTTTTTTTTTTTTTTTTTCATTTGAAATATTTGATAATAGTTTTTGTTAAGTATTAAAAATGTTGTTTGCCATCAATCCGAGCATTGTCTACTATCATAATTGATATCAAACGGTGATGTACATAATATATACACACACACATACGTATATCAAATGTGGTTATAAGCTTAGTCTCTATATTCTATGTATTGTACTAATGTACTTCTTAAGAACAGTTTCTGTTGGGTCATTTCCTATAAATTGAAGCTTTTGGGATTAACAGTTGCTCAGCATAGTAACAGGGTCTGTTTGACCCAGAGATCATATGTTTAAATCCTGAGAAATCACCGTTTTATCAATTAACCTGTATTTGTGTCTAAATCCATTTGACAAGCACATCACTTAAATTTGGGTATTCACCTGAGAGAGAATTTTTATATTTTCTATGTTAGATGATATCCTGTAAATTTAAGTTTTAAGGATAAATCATTCCTCATATTGTCGTTGCATTCTATTTTAAAGAAGGTGATCATGACAACCTTGCATGACTTTGCAGTTTCCGCTTGTATCAAAATGTGGGAAGATTGCACGAATTTGTGAGGAATCTCAGATTGCCCATAAAAAGGCCTTTGTCACTGTGCTTGAAGAATTCCCTGGCAGCCCTGACATTTTTCTGATTGCTGCTAAATTCTGCTATGGCATTCGGGTGGACTTGACACCAAGAAACATAGTAATGGTGTACAGTGCTGCAGACTACCTAGAAATGACAGATGAATATGGTGAAGGTAACTTAGTTTCTAAATCAGAGAGTTTTTTTCATAAGAATGTACTTCGAAACTGGAAAGATTGTATATTGGCTCTTCAAAGTTCTGAAACTGTACTGCCTTGGGCTGAAAAGCTCCAGATTTTGAGCAAATGTTTCAATGCTCTATCTGTGATGGTTTGCACGGATCCTAGTTTGTTTGGCTGGCCCATGATGATGTATGGCAGCTTACAAAGCCCTGGTGGAAGCATCCTGTGGAATGGAATAAACACTGGGGCAAAAATTCGTAGCGCAGAATCTGACTGGTGGTTTGAGGACATCTCATATCTCAATGTGAGTTTGTTTGAAAGACTTATAAAGACAATGGAAGGAAGAGGTATAAGACCTGAAAATCTAGCAGGTGCCATAATGTACTATGCTAGAAAGTACCTTCCAGGTCTGAGCAGATGGCAGAGTGGACAAAGTGGCAAAACTAGAACATTTGCAAGTTTTAGCCTCACACCTGCTTCTGTTGATCAAAAGGTGTTATTAGAAAGCATCGAAAAGCTTCTGCCCGAAAAGAAGGGGAAATCTTTTTGCCGTTTCTTACTTGGACTTCTTCGTGTTGCATTGATATTGGATGTAAATGACACGTGCAAGGAATCTTTAGAGAGGAAAATAGGGTTGCAACTGGAACTCGCAACTTTAGAGGGCCTTCTGATTCCCAGTTATTCAGATTCCGATACTCTGTACAATACTGATTGTGTTGAAAGGATCATCCATCATTTTATGTCCTCAGAATCAGTGATAACATCATTTTCTCCAGCATCATTAGATCTAGAAACATCACCATCATCTGAACCATTAAGGAAAGTTGCAAAATTGATAGATGGCTATCTCGCCGAGGTTGCTTCTGATGTAAATTTGAAACCAGGAAAGATACGTGCTCTTGCAGTTGCTCTTCCAGAATCTTCAAGACCTTTTCATGATGGACTGTACAGGGCACTGGATATATATTTCAAGGTTTGAATTTGCTGGACCAGTAATTGAGATTGAAGCTTGTTAATTATGGAGGTTTATAATTGTTAATTTCTTTATGCAGGCACACCCTTGGCTCTTGGAGAAAGACAAGGAAGAACTATGCAACATCATCGACTACCAAAAACTCTCCATCGATGCCTGTGCTCATGCTTCGCAGAATGAGAGATTGCCACTTAGAGTTGTCCTACAAGTCCTATTCTTTGAGCAGATGCAGTTGAGAACAGCACTAGCCGGTTGTCTTCATGTGTTGGACACAGAAAGTGCCCCAGCAGGTCCCCTGACTATCCCAAGTGACATGGCAGGTCAAATTGTGCAGAGAGATGGGTGGGTTACAGTTGTACGTGAAAACCAGGTTTTGAAGGTCGATCTGGAAAAGATGAGGTCCAGAGTTGGGGAATTGGAAGAAGAATTTGGCAAAATAAAGCAAGAGATGAAAAGGGTGACCAAATCACATAGTTCTCTTAGTTCCCCTCGATTGGTTGCCAAGAAATTTGGTTGCAGACTCCTTCCACGATCTTCAGATGCTCAAGCTGACACTATCGACAGTACTGGACCTTCTCCTAGAGCATCAGTTGAGCAACCACGATCTTCCCGTCATTCCAGACACCGGAAGAGTTTTTCTGTGTTTTGAAAGGTAACACGAGAAAAATGGAGCTTGTTTTTGACATGTAAAGATTGATGCCAATGATGAAAGGGCTAGAATCAAGAGGAGAACAATGTGAAGAATCAAGAGGATTGCAGCTTGTCTCTCTCTTTCTGATTGAAGACACTCTTCATTTCAAGTTTCCTAAGTCATTTCATGTGGGGAATTTTCTCCGCTCAAAGCCAAGCTGAACCGAAAAGTTAATAGTCAGTGATCTGCCATTTAAGGGTATAATTCTGCTCTGCATCCCCTCCTAATTTGCTGTTACAAGTGTTTGTGCTCCTGGTGAAGGCTGGAGCTACCATACAAGTATATACATCATTGTCCAATTACAGAAAAGGAAACATTCTCTCTTGAGGTCCACCTCACTTTGTTAAAGTGACTTTTTTTATCCTCTTTGAGTAATCTATTCACAGAAAGACAACAATTTGAATTTTTTTTTTTTTTAAATTTTTTTGTCTCATGGTGAAAAGATTACTAAAAGAGGAAAAACCTCACCAAAATAACGAAGTTAGGTCTACCTCAAGAGAGTAGAGTTCTACATGAACGTATATTGTCATTGTTTTTCATTTTCTTCTTTCCCTTCTTATATTATTCTATGGGGCATATACATGTACAGCTTTGTGAATCAAGTTGTAAGTTTGTCAAGGTTTGAGAAAATATACCAGAAAATATATCGAATATCTTGCTCTATTATAATTTATAATATCTTTTGTTTTGGCATTATGGGGACTTCCTGCCTTCCTGGTCGAGGTTGCAATTAAACAACACTGCCTTGTAATACATTTGCTCCAGTCGTAGGCATCCCATATGAGCAGTCTTCTCCATGCATTTGGAAAAAAGAGTTTCAGTGCACATTTGTATTGCATGCCACATGGCATTATGCATTAGAGTTTAGACTGCCAATTTGAATTTTAAACGAAAGTAGCCACAAGTTTAAAGGATTTGTCAAATGGGTCTTTTTATTATATTAGCTCAGTAGGGTTGTGGAATTATGAGTATCTAATTGATGGAAATCAAATGTTCAAAGAAATCAACATAGAATTTCAGGCCTTGTATATATCAACATCAAAATAAAATAACTGGTCACACAGAGCATCAACAGGTCGCTTTGGCCGAGTGGTTAAGGCGTGTGCCTGCTAAGTACATGGGGTTTCCCCGCGAGAGTTCGAATCTCTCAGGCGACGACTTAAATATCATTTTATTTTTTGATTTTTATTTGATTTTAAACTATCAGTCTATCACATTGTGACATCTGTTACAATGATGTACATTTTCCTTTTTTTTTCCCCGTTATTACTTGTGTTATGACATCTCCTACGCCTCCGTTTCTGCCTTTCTGGCCCCACCACCCAAAACCCTCACAGCTTACACTTCTTGCCTGGTGCTCTGTTGTGTTTTGGCTGGCTTTCTATTATATCACTCTCTCCATTTGATTCCTTCTCAACAATCAAATTATCACCGCTCTTTCTATATCATTCTCTCCATTTGATTCCTTTTCAACAATCAAATTATCACCATAACATCCTTAACATCATCAGAACCCAAAAAACATGTCCGTTTGCTCACCACCGAGTTTCGACTTACGACACGCATCATCAAACCTTTCGCATCACAACCACCAGCCCGTCATCATCAAAACCCCCACTTTCCTCCGATGTTGTCTGTCAACAACGACAGCAAAACACGCGTCTTTTAAACTCCATTGTGTCAACTCCGATTCCACGCCAAACAAGACCGTCATTTCCGCCGAACCCCAAACGCGCAAATTCCCAACCGACGACTATAACGGCGGTGACGGTGGCTCTGGTGATTCTTCTGGTCGAGGCCGTGGTGGCGGTGATGATGGAGAAGAAGGTGGTGGTGGTGATAAAGAAGAGGAAGAGTTTGGTCCCATTTTGAAATTCGAGGAGGTGATGAAAGAAAGCGAAGCCAGAGGCGTGACTCTGCCTTCTGACATGGTGGAGGCTGCCAAAGCTACTGGGATTCGTAAAATGTTCCTGCTTCGTTACTTGGATTTGCAGGTTATTTTTTTGATTGTTTGGTTGGTTAATTTAACGATGATACACTCATATTGATATTATATTATGGATGCAATTTGCAGGGCTCAGCTTGGCCTCTTGGATTCTTAATGAAGTACTGCTCTATGCTTCGAAACCGAATGTTGGCTGACCCTTCATTTCTTTTCAAAGTTGGAACTGAGGTTGGTTGGTTTAGAATGGTTTTCGTTTTCGAATTTGTAAGGGTAATAATATGATTCATTTATGTAATTTGTTGTGGTGTGTGGATCCAGATTGTCATTGATTCTTGTTGTGCAACCTTCGCAGAAGTTCAGAAAAGGGGGAAGGATTTTTGGTCAGAATTCGAGTTGTTTCTTGCTGATCTTTTAGTTGGTGTGGTTGTTGACATTGCTTTGGTTGGCATGTTAGCCCCCTATGCTCGCATTGGCCAGTCATCTGTGTCGAGTGGTTTATTTGGACGTGTACAACATGTTTGTGCATCTCTTCCTAGTAGGTTAGTAATACAAGCAAAGATTTTGGATTTTACGTTTTATGGGGTCAATTTAAATTCGTATAGCCGTGGTCTAACTAGTGAGTTGTGATCATTTGTTTACTGTTATGCATCTTTTTGCTGCTGGCCAGATGCTTATGTTGCATATGCTACATTGGTTCCATTATGGATTATCAGATGCTTAGATGTAGAGAGAGCGGAAAATCATTTTACTTTAGTTTCAAGGTCTTGATGGTTGATTTGGTTGGTCTAGGTTAGACCTTTTTTCGCTGTTATGATTTAAAAAAAAAAAGAATAGTAATACTAATTTTGTCAGGTAAATTTATCGCATCTGCTGATTGCTTAAAGCTTTATGGTATGGTATATACACTAGATTTGTGATAAGTGTACTGTCTAGCTTGGCTACCAATTTTGACCGGCCAATGCTGAAACTATCATGAGTAATAGTTTTGCCTGAACAATTGTATAATATATAAACTTTTCTTGGCCCGTAGGTTTTCATGGTTAATGTTGATACCAGAAATTGGTGTTGCATTGTAAACATAACAAGAGTCACCTTACCTTTATTAGCAGGGCAAAGGGATGCTCTGAGAGAATTTCATCAATATTCCAGTTTATATTTCTCCCTTTCAATATGCTTCAAGCCTCCAGAAACTTCCACCATTCTTCTTGCCTGCAGCTTTATATGCTCATATAGGGTATATACTCACTCTACTTACAGTCAACTTTTCCAGTGTTTTTGAAGCTGAGAGGCCAGGATGTAAATTCTCTGTAAAGCAGCGGATTGCTACATACTTCTACAAGGTACCATATACGTTACTTGGCCTATTCAATTACAGGCTTCTAGTTATATGCCTTTTAGACTGAAGACCAACAGGCCAACAGATTTTGTCTACATGTTGAGTTAAAACATATTACAAATTGTGACTTTTTTCATCAGTTGTTTTTAAAATGAGGTTCATATGCTAGTGTATTAAACCATCTCACTCTTTTGATTGCTCAAATCTGGTTTGTAGTAGTAGTAGTTCATCACTTTTTCATATCTACTGCTAAATTGATTGATTGACCCTTTCTGGGTACAGGGTGTGTTATATGGTTCAGTTGGGTTTGGATGTGGTCTCATTGGCCAAGGCATAGCGAATATGGTCATGACTGCCAAACGGTATATTATTATTCAATAATTTCTGAATTTAGTATTTAGCAGTTGTTCCTTTTCTCATTTTGCAGAGCTTATCAAATGTTAGCAACATCTAAAGTTGAATTGTGACAGTTACTATGTTTATTTTAGGCTGACAACGTTATGTCGCATTCACTTACTGATATGCTACAATAAGAAAGATGCTAGGAAATTCTGATATCTTAAAATAGCATAATCCTGGACCCTGTGATGTGAACTTCCTTATGCTAATCTGTTATTATTGTGCACATTATTTCCAGACCCTTTTTTTTTTTTTTCTTTTGCTGCTTTGTATCTTTTATTATAAGTCTTACATGCTTAGCTGATAAGATGTTTCTCTCTCTGAAAAATTTAATATGTATTATTTTCCTTTTTTCTTTTAAGGGAAGCAATCGCTCACTGCGTTAATTGTTTCTGTATATTATATTAGGAACATAAAAAAATCTGAAGAGGACATTCCTGTGCCGCCTCTTGTGAAAAGTGCTGCTCTTTGGGGTAAGACTAACTCTCTTGAAAATTTTGATCAGTATTCAACTTTACTGTGAGTAATCCTATGTGATTTACAAAGCCAACATTTAACCAAGGGAAGATAGTAATTGCTGTTAAATTTCGATAACTTTTATTGTCCCAATTCTGATTTTGTTGACCTTCAAATGAACCATTAACTTTGGTTTAGCCAGTTAGAGATGGATTCTTCTTTGAAAAGACTGATGATCCTATCATTGATCACACATTTCAATAACCAACATGTTAATTCCTTTTTCCTGCACTTTGCTAGAAACCAAGACATTACATCCAGCATTTCCTGAAGATTGTGATGAAACCTGGCTTATTATCATCGCAATGTTCTTATTTTGTTACTTATCAAATAATTTGATATTGTGCCGCTAGACATTCCGATTATCTATTCTCAAGTGTAGGCTGCCATTCACAACCTTATGTAGTTATGTTGCTTATTGATTTGCCTTCATGATCAGGTGTTTTCCTGGCTGTGTCTTCCAACACTCGTTACCAAATCGTTAATGGACTGGAACAGCTTGTAGAAGCTTCAGCTTTGGCAAAGCAAGTCCCTCCTATTGCAATGGCTTTCACCGTGGGTGTTCGATTTGCCAATAACATATACGGTGGCATGCAGTTTGTAGATTGGGCAAAATGGAGTGGAGTGCAATAGAAACATTCATCGAAAAAAATGAGAAAATAAAAAAATTAAAGTTACATTAAATGAAAAAATAAAAGTTACATTAGATGAATTGTATCAAATAGTAACGGTAGCTTTTCCATGGAGAAGCCTTCTTTTTAAGTTTGGCTTCCGTCATTACAAGTCACTAGTTTGAATGAGAGGTTGACATAAGTACTCGAGATTCCTTTTTTGTTGGGTCATTTCATTATTTGATTTAGGGGTTCATACTTCTGTTACATTTGGATTTACTACCATAACAGTTTTAATCAGCGTATTACATGTTATATGTTACAAAGCTCATACTTGTGTGATGTCCAAGTTGTGTTACCGAGCAAATAAGGTGATAGTTTTTTCTTTAATTTCAAATAACTTGTTTAGATGAAAAGAAACTAAGCTTATTTGAAGATTAAAAAGTTATATATATGTGTCATGTGTGTTGCACAACCCTTATTTTGTTTCTTAAATTAGTAAAAATAATTCATCAAATAAATCTTATCATATTATAAAAAAATTATTTTTTTAAACTTCAAGATCTCCATTAATATGTTCTTTTTGATAATAAAAAAAATAATGGTTTGTTGAGAAGTTTTGAGATAGTAACTTTTTTTTTTTTTTTAAAATAATATTAAGTTTCTTAAATTTTTTGTCTAAATCCTTGTTTAAATGATGTAACATATGAGTTATCAACGTCTTATTAATTATCACATCATTATTTGGACAAAAAATTTTAGAAATCTAGCGTTACTCTTTTTTTTTTTTTAATATAAACATTACATTAAATTTGGATTTTGAAAGAGTATAAAAAGACTTTTTTTTTTTTTTCAAACATTAATATCTTACGGATCAGAGGACCACCAAAGTTCGGATGGATCATTTATCAATCATATATTTTATTATAATTATGATGAAATTTTGAATTTTTGACTTCTTAGGGTTAAAAAATATACTCCAATCACTTATATCGGGAAGTGATATTCAAAGAGAGAAGACTTTTACACATATCTTTGGATTATAAGGAGTTACAATATGCTTATCTTCTTAATGCTACATTGTTGAATCTTGAAATGGACATTGAAGAGATGAAATATTGACCATGGCTGTCATAATTTGACAATTGATAGCGATAACGTTGCAATCAAATTCAACAAACATAAAAAAAATAAGCCATCCCAACAAATGAATGACAAAGAGGAGAGAAAAATCACTAAAAGAGTGGCAAATCCATACCAACTAGCAAAAGTCATTTACGTTTTCTAGTATAAATTTTGGGCCGAAACCTCTTTTCTTTCATTGGGTAATATTTTTATTTGATTGGAAGCATCTTTCTTTAATCGATCACAAACATGATACCACTACGGAAAAAAAACATCTACTAATTTTGGGTGTCTTTCTAAAAGACCACTTTTTACATTGTCATTTTTACAATTTTTTCTAAAAGATCTGTACACGCAAAGTTTCTCAACAAAAGAAAGAAAGAAAGGAAGAAACTAAATAAGACAAAATATGAGAAAATTTTCAAGCCTTCATTGTGTCTGTTTCAATAATTTTGAGAAACTAACATCTATATTCACACCAATGTTTTTTTTATTTAATGTAGGGATTGGAAGGTCAGAATACTCTCTACCACTCCACAACAAATGTTCACACCAATTAATAGATAAAGTTTTGCAACAAATATTCGATGTAAAAGTAACTTTTAATTTTTATTGAGAGTGATTTACAATAAATTTTTAGTTAATATTATGAATATTCTTTAACAAATTCGTTTTTAAGTGCTTATGCACTTCTATATACATCATAATAGTTGGATCATAACAAGACACTCTGCATAACAAGTTTTTTTTTTTTCTTTTCTAATGTACAATTGTTTTTTGCTATCAAATTACATTTGGATAGTTGTATAAGCAAGTAACAATTACTTTTCCGATATATATATATATATATATATATACATATATACAATTTGAGATATTGCTTATGGTGGGACGACCCGAATATGATGATTCATCTTTAATAATTTTTTTAGATACTATTCATCTAAGTTAATAAAGTCATTATAAGGCTGAATATATGTTGTGTCACTAAACCACATTGAGTGATGGTATTTCCCCAATACTCATCGGTGCCAAGTTTTTAATTTTTTTATATAATTATAAAGTAATTTAATCTAATTCTTAATATGAATTTTTAAATCATAGGTTTTCTATAAGCAAACACAACATTAATAGAGCTATAATTCCATTTGCAAATATATATATGTGTGTGTGAGTGATAAACTGTTACAAAATGGATCAAAACAAGAGAAAGCAACATCTATAATAAAAAAAATTATGTAAAAAAAATGTATAATTAAAATTAAATAGAAAGCTAAGCAGAGGAGGTTATTAGATACACAAACGAAAAAAGAGAGAGAGAGAGAGAAAAGAGAGTTTAATTTAATAAATAAAATAAAATACTAATTGGTACAAAAATAAAGTCGTCTCCCTGCTTCCTTCGACGGCTTTTTCACGAAATTTGTCCATCTCTCGCTCTTTCTCTCTTTGTTTATTCGCATACTTCTCAACGTTTGAAAATTGAACTGGATCTCTCTCCTTGTCTGCACATCAAAGATCTTCGCTCGACATTGACTGCCAGATCCGATTGCGAGAGGATCTGAGATTGCCAGCAGCAGCAGAAGCAGCAACAGCTGAAGAGAGAGAGAGAGAGAGAGATACTCCGACTCTTTCTCTTTCTTAGGTCTCGGATCTGAGCGGAAATGGCGTTGTCAGGCATGAGAGGTCTCTCCGTCTTCATCAGCGACGTCCGCAATTGCCAGAACAAAGAGCAGGAGCGACTTCGCGTCGATAAAGAGCTCGGCAACATCCGTACTCGCTTCAAAAACGAGAAGGTTAGCTTTTCCTCTTCTCTCTTTCTCTCCATTGTATTACAATTTTGAGACCGCAATGTTGAGTATTGTGTTATATTGAATAATTCGAGCTTCTGTTAGCTGTATGGATTACACGATTGTTAGTGTCAAATGAGAATTAGTATAGAGTTTATATTTTAACCCGTAGTTACTGATATATGGTTTTGGTAACAATTGTTTAACGTGTTGATTCACCACCAGTGATCTCATATTTGCATTTTCTTTGTTCGACTGTACTAGAAAGTTAAGTTTGAAAATACTCATAGACAGCATTTTGGTGAAAATTCGGACGAAAGTACTGTCACCTTGCTCTCGTTGGTTTATATATGGTGAAAAAGTCGTAAGTGATGGATTTGGATCGATATTGAGTTATACGCACTTGTTTATGTATGAGGGAATCTTTATTCGTGTTGTAACTAATATAAGGAAGAAGACATGGAGCATGGCGTGGGTCATTGTGAGGTTTACGAGATATAAAATGGAACAGTTATATTAGTGAAGGTGCCTGAAATTGTGATAAAGGGTTGAATCTAAGGGTGATTCTAATTTCCAATTATCAAATGCATAGGTACTTTTTCGTGTATCATTAAAACGGTAATGATCGTTGAAATGTCAGCAAACTTCAAAGCTTAGTTATATTTCTGGGAATTTTGACTTATCTTAGATATATTTTCAATGGCCAATCTTTTGTGGTAATCCTGAAGATGTGAATAACTATAAAGCATAAGAATTATGGTCAATTGAACTTCGAGGTAATTATACTTGAACAAGAGTTTGATTTTCTCACATGCTGATCTGTCTGTTTTTGGGACCTATTAGTTTCCATTTCTAATTAGGGTCACTAAGGCTTGTAAATTTACATATAATTTAGTCGACCAACCATGATTGTTTTTGGACTTAATTGAGCGTTGAGCTTTTAGATCTGGTTTGTATGCCGTTTCCTTTCTCTTCGCCTTCTTCTTCTCTAGTTTGTAATTCCAGTTTTTTTCTCTTGGTTGTGTACAATCACATGAACAATAGCTGCACCCCCTTTTTTTGGCATTTTCGAATTGATCATGTATCAGAAAGAATAATATGTTTTGAAGCCACTAATTTTCCTTTGGGATAACTTTTTCCTTGACGTTAGAGTTAGTGTCATCATTTTGGTGTATCTTCTCTGTTTTTCACTTTTCGATGCATACTGACCCTGGATGAGGTCTATAGCCATCATGTAATTTCACACTGAGTACCTCCTACAATTTTCAAGTTAAATATTTTGAATGAAGAATGGATTATAATTATTTGTGTATGGTTATTATTTATTTATTTTTGATGACAAAGTATTACTTGGCATCTCAGTTAAAATTGCTGCTTATGTGTGTTGCATTTGTCTTTTCTTTTCCTTTTTCTTTTTTTTTTTTATTTGTTTTCTAGTTCACTGCTTTATTTTCAGTTCTTTGGAACCTAAAACTTAAAAATGTGCAGTTGCTTTTTTTCCCTGTATAAATCGGCCAGTTCTTGATCGTCATTACTCTCAAATTTTTGATATCTTGATGAGTGAACACTAAGTTATTTGAACTTTTTGCTATTGGAACAGGGGTTGACACATTATGAAAAGAAGAAATATGTTTGGAAGATGCTATACATTTATATGCTGGGTTATGATGTTGACTTTGGTCACATGGAAGCCGTTTCTTTAATATCTGCACCAAAGTATCCAGAAAAACAGGTAAAATTTTTCTTTGCTTTGCAAACAATGAGTTGTACTTTATGACCTCAATTTTACAGGCATATTTCAGAGCAATATAACAATCATGTGATTGGGTTATATATGTTAAATTATTTGTATCTGTCCTTATTGTACCAACTAAAGTTTATTATAATCCAGTAGATGTCTACAAATTGATAAAAATCCCTACATGTTTAAACCCATTGCGACAATGATATAATTGATAAAGACCAGAATGTCTGATCATCATTTAGTCATGGATTGGGGGAATTACTGGAAGCCTAGAAAATTGTTGAACCGCTAGCCTTCCTGCTTTTTGACATGTTATAATTTCCGGTGATGTAAAGGTAAAATATTTTTTGCATGTGAATTTATGCAATTATTATGCGTTCTCCTATTCTATTATTAGAAACAGCTTGAACAAGTAGTGTTTTATTAGTTTCTTATCTTCGTATGCTACAACTGTCTGCAGGTTGGGTACATTGTGACATCATGCTTGCTCAACGAAAACCATGATTTTCTAAGACTGGCAATAAATACTGTTCGCAATGATATTATCGGTCGCAATGAAACTTTCCAGTGCCTGGCATTAACTATGGTATGTTAGCAAGAAAATTATGAAAGGCTTTATTTGCTTATCTGTTTTCTTGAGTAATTTTCAATTTATTTCATAAGGAAAAAAAAATGTCTGTTTAACTTCATTAAGTTGCTTTTGGAATGTTCACTCCATTGTAGGAAACAGTTTTTAATGCCTATTTGCATTCCTTCATTTGTGCAAGGTAGCACATATAGCCTTCCAACCATAGTAATGGAATGTCATTGAGAATTAACGCTCCTTGGACAAGAATCTTTTATGCTTCCTTGTTCATACTATATATGCATGGCTAATGTATGCTATTATAGACACATGGCGAATGTGTTGTATTGTTTAAGATCTTCAAGGTTAAGACATTTCTTAATTCTATTTGATCATTAGGGAGCTTCTTCTGTCTGAGGCAAATGGTTGAGAGCATGGCATATGGGTATACGGCATATGATCAGTTGGTTGAGAATGCTGTATGCTTTGATTATTGAACTAAGTTAAAGTGTGGTGACATTTTTAAGCATATTAGCTTTTGATGAGAATAAGCATTAACAGTTACTTTCATGTCATGGAGAATAATCATTAACAAGCTTTTATGTGCTTTGTTCTCAAAATTCTGATCTTGTTATGCATGTTGTATGTCTTCTCAAAACGAAGGAGTTATTACAAAATGTTGTCATATATCAGTAACTAATAGACCCAAAAGCTTAAGTATTAGGAAAAGGCTCGATGATAGTATTTTAGACTCTTAACAGATCCCTTCACTTGTAAGAGCCCAAGCCCAAACACAAGCATATAACTAATTCAAATATAATCATGTTGGGGAACTCAAGCCCAAACACTCTTAATAAAACAAGATTCTGACACCAAGTTAGTAATCATTAGGTCCAAAAACTTAAGCAATTAGGAAAGGGCCCAACAATAATATTTAAGCATGCTAACCTATATTTTTCCATATTTTATCTCATTCTTCATGGATTTTATCGGCACTTTTGTTTGAATGACTAAAATTCACTTCTTAGTTAGAATACTTTCTCATGCATCGATTCCTTTTTACAATCTGTCAGTGATTTTATTTACACCATTGTCTGTACTTTTTTCAGGTTGGCAATATTGGTGGGAGAGAGTTTGCTGAGTCATTGGCTCCTGATGTTCAAAAGTTACTTGTAAGAATAATATAACTTTGTAATCCTTAACTGGCACTTTTAGAGATTGGTTTGTGATAACCAATTCTTTCATCTTAGATTTCTAGTAGCTGCAGACCACTTGTGAGAAAAAAAGCCGCATTGTGTCTACTGCGATTGTACAGGAAAAATCCTGATGCTGTTAATGTAGATGGCTGGTATGCTTCAATATCAAATGTCAGGACAAACTACTTTCTATTATTAGTTTCAATTTTGCAAATTTAATTTCTTCTTTTTCTGAATGTTGTAGGGCGGACCGGATGGCACAGCTTTTAGATGAACGAGATCTTGGTGTTTTGACATCTTCTATGAGCCTTCTTGTTGCTTTGGTGTCAAATCACCATGATGCATATTGGAGTTGTCTTCCAAAGTGTGTCAAAATATTGGAGCGGCTGGCTAGGAGTCAAGATGTTCCTCAAGAATACACTTACTATGGTATCCCATCTCCCTGGCTTCAGGTTTGTATACCTTTCATCACCTTGACAACTTATGTGCACATGATGGACACCAATTTTGAAGTCTGGTCGGTTTGAATGAGCCTGGGGCTCCCATCGAAAGAATCGAACTAAATCTGTTAAATAACTAGGATCCTGAAAATCTGGTTCGGATTTGGGATCCAATGAAATTGGTAGTCGTTTTGTCTGGTTAAGAGGTCTTGATGCGTTGTTTTCTGCTAAATCCACTGTCATTAATGGGGTCATTACAGAATACTTTGTGAAAATATGTTTAGTTGTCCTGGAAAAATCAAATCTCTGACCGTATTATTTTTTATTTTTTCTTTTTTAAATTAACCTCGTGAACAAAGCCATTTTACGAATTGCCTGCTTTTGTAACATTTGTCATTTGTAACACTTACTTTGAGCTATTCTTTTTGGGGTTCCTATCTCACGTTCCTGTTGTACCTTCAAGTTTAATTTGTGAAAAAATGGGTCATTCAAGTTTTGTTGTGATTAATAAATGCGCTCTTAGTTATAGGTTTCAGTGTTACTGAAGAGTGTCTATTGAAATTTCTGACAGAATGTTGATATTTTAGTTCTTATTTTTGGATTTGGTTGGAATTGTCTTACCTGTTATTAAATTTTTCTCAACTGCTCTTGAATAGTACCTTTTTAATTGCGTCTGACCTCCAATAATATGTAACTGTATTATGTGTATTTGATAAGTTTGTATTGATGCTGATCATTTTTCTGTTGGCTCAGGTTAAAACAATGAGAGCACTTCAGTATTTTCCGACCATTGAAGATCCAAATACCAGAAGATCGTTGTTTGAGGTTCAACTTATGCCATTGAATATATCTTGCTTTTGGTCTGATAAGTGATTTTACTGAGATTTGAATTGGTGATTTTAGGTGTTGCAACGGATATTGATGGGAACTGATGTCGTGAAAAATGTTAACAAGAACAATGCATCACATGCTGTTCTCTTTGAAGCCCTCGCGCTTGTAAGTTTGCCTTGCAAACTAACTTTTCAGTGAGTGATATTTGTTAATTTAGAATGAGGTCATAAAGTTAAAATGTTTTTTAGATGAGTATTTGTTTACATGCTAGTTGAAATGAAACTTTAAAATTTCAGTATCTATAATTGTTTCAGTTAGGTCTCCTTGGACACCATGATATTTTCTGTGATTCATGGGAAGAGGAACAAACTTATGTTTTGACTGACACGAGCTTTTGCTTTCATGTATGTCTCATGTACATGATTATTCAACTATGTATAGTTAGATATATGAATGGAAGTTACTTCTTATGAATGATGGCATTTCTTTCTTCTTAACATATTTGTTAAAAGAAGAGAACAGAAAGACATTGAGTCCTCTATTAGAAACAGTTTGTTCAAAGATTTTGAGGATTTGGAAAGGTTAAATATTAATTATTCAATTTTGGAAATGATTTCTCGTGGTCAAATACAGTACATGTATTATAGCCAGTCCTATTGTCAGAAGAAGAATCTTTATACCCTTGGGCCTTGGCTTATAGATGTTAAAAGGGTTGGGTTGAACCTGGGGTTTGTCTTTGGTCCGAATTCTGTAACAACAATATCAATGTAATATATTTTATTGAAAATTTGAAGGCTTTTTTTGAGATTTAAGTCTAAGTTCTGATTACAGGTCATGCATCTTGATGCTGAGAAGGAGATGATGTCTCAATGTGTAGCTCTTCTTGGAAAATTTATTGCAGTGCGTGAACCAAATATTCGGTATCTTGGCTTGGTAAGTTGTGGAAACACTAATTTCTTCATTCTTTTTAAAATAAATTCTGTCAAGGCCATTTATGACCAAGATCAACGGGGCTTGAATGTCTGAAATTAGAAAATAAATTCTAGTTGGTGGTCTATAACTGCATGACTAGGGACTTCATTACTTTGTTGCAGGAAAACATGACTCGGATGTTGATGGTGACTGATGTGCAAGATATTATTAAAAGACATCAGGCTCAGATCATCACCTCACTGAAGGACCCTGACATCAGGTTGAGTTTTTTTTTTTTTTTTTTTTGCCTCCCTTTGCCATTGTAGTCACAGTGAAAATGTCAGATCTCTTGGACAGTGTTGCCAATACTTAATGATGAATTTAGCCATCTTTTCTTTCTTTTAAAATTTATGTGGCTGGATTCTTCCTTGGAAGTTGTTTCTTTCTTCATGAATCAACTAATTTGTCAACTAGTAGGGTACCTTGACCCTCTTTCTTAAGTTCGTACAGTATAACCGTGAAGGTGGACACGATTCTCTGTGTTCTGTAGCTACTGTGGTGCATTGAATAGCATGTCTTGGAAAGTCTATGGCATATACTATATAGTAGTTGGGTTAAACCCTGTTGATCTTATAAATGGCACTACTGAGGTTAATCTTTATTTCATCATTTTGTGGGGGAAGTTTAAGACTGCAAGTGCGGTTTTCTCCCAAAAAAAAAAAAAAAGAAACACTTTGTTTTCTTTGCTTATAATCTTTTTCTGTGTCTATGATGTGATAAGAAGAATTATAGAACTCCAAAGCTGTTGAATAAAGGGCATAAGATAATCATTAACAGAAGCCTTGATAGAGTAGAAACAGTTTCATGACTGAAATAAGATTGTATTTGTAACCACAAATCATTGATTGAGTGTGTGATAGGCAATATTTATTTCGCTTTCAACTTTTCTAACCAAGCTGCAGCATTTTATGGATATGCTAATATAAATTAAATTCATATCTGGAGATTTTTATGAATTTAATGAAATTTATGAGAGACTATATAATTTGATATATGTATTATGAACATATTTGAAACCATGGTCTTCATCTGTCATTGGATGCCTGAGTCCAAAGTGACAATCTCTGTGTGTGTGTGTGTGTGTAAAATGTCAAACTCCAGTATCTGGTTTAACTTGCTTGTTGCAGAACCTTTTGATATATGATAGATTTAAGCAACCTAACCAACCACTTAGTTCATATGATATGCATTTCAGTCTGGAGGAGTTTCAGTTTTAAATTATTCCTTCCAGTAGTATATTTGCAACATAGGTAAAACATAGCATCCCTTTGAATGGAGCACTTACTGAAATCACTGCAAAATTTTGTTTATCATTATCAAAATTGCAAACCCCAATAGCTGAGTTTCTTTTTTTATTCTTTTCTTCTTGAATCATGGCCACCTTTCCCAGTAATTTAATGAACATATATTATGTCTTTAAGTTTTGCTAGTATACAGGCATTGTAACAGTGCAAGGTAGTTAATAAAGAGTATACAATCCTTTTTTGTTTTTAGTGGACATTAACTATTTTGTATAGTTACAGGTCCTAAATAGTAGCATGACCCCGTGGTTTTCTGTTGTATTCTCTGTTCTGTTCTGTGAACTAACTTTGGCTGATTAGTGCTAACTTTTCCCCTCAGTATTCGGAGACGTGCTCTTGATCTGCTATATGGAATGTGTGATGTTTCAAATGCAAAAGATATAGTTGAAGAATTGTTGCAGGTAAAATGCTGGATACTAGTTCTATATGATTTCAGACCCTTTTTAAGTTCTATGCTATTCACTGGTATCATAAGCACAAAGAAGGAATGCCAATAATTGCATCTATTTTTCAGTATCTTAGCACTGCTGACTTCGTAATGCGTGAGGAACTCTCCCTCAAAGCTGCTATTCTTGCTGAGAAATTTGCTCCTGATCTTTCATGGTAAGAATGGTTTCACTTTTGAAAATGTAAAGAAACATGGTGATTTATAGCTTGGGTAAAGGACATCTCCAGTAGGTTGACCCAAAGGGATACGAACCCCTAATCTTGTGGTTGGAAAACAAAGGTCTTATCACACTGTTTTCTGTTCTTTTCTTTTCCCTTTTGTCTTGGAAGAAAATATATTATTATAGCTGATTTCAATCCGTCATGTTCTCCTCTTTTATCTATTTTACAGTGTTTTTACCCCTTTTGCCCTGGTAAAGAGTGCAAAAGAGAAACAATTAAACTAATTATCAATTGATTTTCTTTTGTTCATTGTGTATAAGTTAAAATACTTGCTGCTGGTTTTAAGATTCTGATTGTGACTTAGCTGAAAATTCTTCTGGAGCTTTATTGGCATGTTTTTTGTACTTGCTACTTTCTGGTAGTGTGAAATAGTTCTTTGCTAGTTAAACAACAATATTGTTTGTTAATAATTTGTGCATTTGATGTCATACCTATGCTCTCCTAGGTATGTGGATGTGATCCTTCAGCTGATTGACAAGGCTGGAGATTTTGTTAGTGATGACATATGGTTCCGTGTTGTGCAGTTTGTTACAAACAATGAAGACCTGCAGGTGATTATAAATTCAGTAACTTTCTCATAATGTTTGTAATGTACATGTATACATGATGGCGTCAGTGAATCATGTTATCTGGGGAATATGTTTATTTACATCATTTTGACCAAGTCATTATTTTCTATATGTATTTTATCAGCCTTATGCAGCTGCAAAAGCCAGAGAATATCTTGACAAGCCTGCCTTACATGAAACGATGGTTAAGGTGTGCATATATTGACTATGACTCATTTCCATGTTGGCTTTATATACATATGAACAGGGATTTCTATATACTTCCCACTGGTATCTTATGAAACCAAACAGTAGTTTTTGTGGTTGGCATCTCTATAATGTGATTTTATTGATTATATACTGGTATTACTTGTATTAACATGAAAATTAGCATTGGTTCTCACTATTAGAGATCAATTTTGATTATTGGAGCATGATGGCTTATTTTACAGGAACCACAGTTAGGCAAACTGTGTTAGGATACGTATGTTTGCTTGTTATCTTGCAGATCTGAATCTCGTTTTATATATTTATATACATACATATATATATATATATATTACTTTTTAGGGTTTCACATAAAGTATGAAAAAAAATTTAATAGTTTTTTTCCTTGAGTAGCAATTTAGTACATCTTCAAATTTCGATCTAATAAAATATAAAATACAACTCATATTGGCATTTCTATAGGTTAGTGCTTATATCCTTGGAGAGTACAGCCACCTTTTGGCCAGAAGACCTGGGTGTAGTCCAAAGGAGATATTTAACATCATACATGATAAGCTTCCTACTGTATCGTAAGAGGACTTTATACTTTCCTTTCATATTGGCGTAGTAATTTTTGTTTCTCCGTTAAGGCATGTAATACATTTGCAGGACTTCTACTGTTGCTATTCTTCTTTCAACTTATGCCAAGATCTTAATGCACTCTCAACCTGTAGAACTGGAACTGCAAAATCAGATTTGGGCAATATTTAACAAGTGAGAGATAGCTTCAGATTACATATTTTTCCGTTTGATTTGTTATTTTGCACTTAATTGTCTATAAACACAGAATTTCTCTAACACGGATCAGTACTCTTCTAGATATGAGAGTTGCATTGATGTTGAGTTACAACAACGAGCTGTTGAGTACTTTGCTTTGAGTAGGAAAGGACCAGCTCTTATGGATATACTGGCTGAAATGCCCAAATTCCCTGAGCGCCAGGTACGTGTGTTTAAATTACAACCTCTGTTTAGTAACTGCTTCTCTGTAGTTATTTCATCAATAATGTGATAAAGAATTGAGAGCAAAAATTTTAACAATAATGCTTGTTCTTAATTTAGTCTGCATTGATAAAAAAAGCCGAAGATTCTGAAGTTGACACTGCAGAGCAAAGTGCTATCAAGTTGCGGGCCCAGCAGCAGCAGATGTCAAATGCATTGGTTGTAACAGATCAAAGTCCTAATAACGGTCCCCCATCAGTTGGTCCCACATCAGTTGGCCAGCTTAGCCTTGTAAAGGTGCCCAGCATGAGTAGTAGTGTGGTTAGTGCCTATTTATTAATGAATACTATAGTTCGTAAACTTTTATCTGATATGAATTTTGTTACAAGGTTGAATACATCAGATTCTGATATAATTAGATATTTATTTGTATTTACCTCTATAGGATCATAATTCAGCAGATTCAGGGTTTACCCAGCCAAATGGAACTTTGACCAACGTAGATCCTCAACCCAGTTCACCAGATCTTCTTGGCGATCTTTTGGGCCCACTGGCTATTGAAGGCCCTCCTGGATCTGCCGCCCAAGCTGAGCAGAATGTGGTTGGTGGATTGGAAGGGGCTCCAAGTGCTGGGGATGAAGCAGCCATCGTTCCTGTTGGAGAGCAGACAAATACTGTTCAGGTTTGGATGTTTCCCTGGCCTGCTATCGTTGTATGTACACCATTTTTTATGTAGGACGAGTTTTACAAGTTTTCAGATGCTTCATTAGTTTGGGAATCTTTATCCTCATTAGTTTAAGATTATTAATTCTTTTAGTCTAGATTTAATCTTTAAGTTAGAATTCCTATTTCTATAAGGAATAGAATTAGAACTATTATAAATAAACTTATGTTGTTTATGTTTTGTAAGTTATTCAGTTTTGACTTCAGCAATAAAACTTGAGAGTTTTCTTTCGTTATCTGAGTTTATTCGTTTCGATTTTGAAACAAAACTTCTGCTGCACCAATATTTTTACTCAAAATGACTGATGGGAGTGCTTGGTAAGCTGCATCAGAGCCACCTGTCCTAACTACTTAAAACTGAGCACTTTAAATGACTAATATTGATTGGCCAATATTAGTAGGAAGGCATCTGATTAGCATTACTGTAATATAAGGGACTGATGATGATCAATGCTGTAAGGGATTGTGTATCTACATTTCTTAGTTCTTAGGAGTTAAGTAAATGAAGTTCTGTGTGCAATCATGTTCATACATTCTAGCACTTCAAATACAATATGCTCTTCTTTTCATGTGACATACAAATTTAATTGTTTCAGTTTTCGCGTTCTCAGTACTTGGCCATTTCTTTCCTGGTTTCTTTCCAACATTTCAAATTAATCTATGAGTTGGCATGATTGTTATTTGTTTGATAAACATATTCTGTTGTCCCAATTTGAATGTTCAACTCTTGTTTGATTTCCAAAAATTTTTTATGTTCCTTTCAACGTAAGTATTTACTTCTGCACTTTCCATTTTATGCTCAAAATATCCCATCTATCGATATCTAATCATGTTCTTTTGTACTTTCTGCTTTATGTTGTAAAATTATAACTTGATTTCAACAATATTTCCATCTCACTCTTTGACTGGCCGATTCCATTGTACATGTTTGCAGCCAATAGGAAATATTGCTGAAAGGTTTCATGCTTTATGTTTAAAGGATAGCGGTGTTCTCTATGAGGATCCTTATATTCAGGTTTGATCTATTCTTATGTTTTCCATGTTCTATTATTGACCGTCATAAACATAAGCCTAAACTTGAAGATACCTCCACTTGTATTGTTTAAACTGTCCTTACAATTTTTTCAAAAAGTTTATGAGGCATTCCATGATTTGCTTGTTAAATATTGTCCCAGATTGGTATTAAAGCAGAGTGGCGAGGCCATCATGGACGTCTAGTTTTATTCTTGGGAAACAAGAATACTGCTCCACTTGTTTCAGTTCAAGCTATAATTTTGCCTCCCGCTCATTTAAAGTTGGAACTCTCATTAGTACCAGAAACTATTCCTCCTAGAGCACAGGTGAAGATTAGTTGTTATGCTTCTTATCTTTTATATGCTACTTAAGGTTCCACTGGTCGCACTATGTCTATACCTTGTCCTTTATCTGTAATTTTTATTTTGTTCTACATTTGCCTCTCCCCTTGTATAGGTGCAATGCCCACTTGAAGTCATGAATCTCCGACCAAGTAGGGACGTAGCTGTTCTCGACTTCTCCTACAAGTTTGGTTCCAATATGGTACTTGTCTTCAATAAATTCATGTTTCATATGTTGACCATGTTTTTGGAGCTATGTAATATTATCCAATTGTTAATATCTTATATTTGATTATTTCCCTCATAAGGTGAATGTCAAGCTTCGCCTTCCAGCTGTACTGAACAAATTTTTTCAGCCTATAAATGTATCTGCTGAAGAGTTTTTCCCACAATGGAGATCACTCTCAGGCCCACCTTTAAAGCTTCAAGAAGTGGTTTGTAAATTCTGCCTTTGGTTTTTGCATGTAACTTATTTTTGTTAAATAAAAAATGTTTGTCGCTCAGTGAATATAGTGACATCAATACAGTTTTTGTTTGATTGGTAAAACCAAATATAACTTTATCTAATTCTTGACCCAGTGAGTTTCTATTTGTTAGAATTGCATACTAAAAATTCCAGCCATTCATATCATGACTTTGTAGCCATACAGTTTTTAGTCAAGGATTAGTTTTTTTTTTGTTATATGTTTAATATTTCTCCATCAGTAAACTAATTTTAGTGGAGATGAAAAGGATGTTGGGCTTAATGACGATAATCTGCATATAGGGCAAGGTTATAGCTGTATTCTCTCCACCACTCTCATCAGAAAAATAAAAGATTAAAATTTATTGATAATGCAAATCAGTTAATTGTCAATCTCGAACTTGGCATTTTAAATTCTGAACATGACACCAGATGTCAACTTGCAGCTACTGATAATGTCTAGCTCTATATAATTTCTCATTTACATATGTGTATATGTCATTAATTGTGCAGGTCAGAGGTGTACGACCGATGCCTGTCCTTGAAATGGCAAATTTATTTAATAGTTACCGATTGATGGTTTGTCCAGGGCTTGTAAGTTGCTCTTCATTTTCTCTCTGTCCTTTTCTCTGTCAATTACAAAAACTTTGTTCAGTGTTTAATTTTCTGTTTTAGGACCCTAATCCGAATAATCTGGTTGCGAGCACAACTTATTATTCAGAGAGCACAAGAGCCATGCTCTGCTTGGTAAGGAACATGTCTGTTTCTAGCTATTGCCTGACTATTTTATGATCTTGAGATGAGCGTGTTGTGTATAATCCTGAAGCCAAACTAGTATATAAAGTTTACAAAGTTCATTTTGATCAGTAGTTTCATTGAACATATTTTCATTTTTGTATTGTTTTGGTGGTAAGATTGTGCTACCAGGCATGTTTCAATGATGGTGACTAATAAACGTTAAACTATAGCTAAATTTTCATATGCAGTTAACATGTTGACTTAGTAACCTAAGAAGATCACCAATAACAAGACCACCAATAACATTCTGTCAAAACGCAGAGATGATGAGTTGTATGCTAATCTTGTACTGTAATAAATTATTGCTGTTTGACAGCCTTTATTCTTGTAAAACAGGTTAGAATTGAAACTGATCCAGCAGACAGAACCCAGTTGCGGTTGACAGTTGCCTCGGGGGATCCTACATTAACATTTGAGTATGTTTTTGGTCTTAGGAAAAATAACCTTGAGAATACACAATGTGCCAGACTTCTCTGACATTTTTTGTGCAGGTTGAAGGAATTCATCAAGGAACTATTAGTTAGCATTCCTACAGCTCCTCGTGCATCAGCACCATCGCCGCCAGCTCCAGCACCTCCAGTTCCTCCGGTAGTCCAACCAACTAGTCCGGCAGCTGCATTGAATGATCCTGGGGCACTGTTAGCGGGTTTGCTGTGACTAAATAGCTGTGATGGTTGTGTGAAGATTTGTTCAATATACACTTGTAAACCTGATTTATACAGCTGACCTATCCATCTGTCCTTCCAATTAAGGGGTGGATTAGGGAATTCATGATGCGAGGGCTGGCGGAATTGATGGTTGAGCTAATTTGTGATCGGCTTAGTGTTTGAGTGGAATTTCAAGGGGGGTGGCCGGGATTTTGAGATTCTTTTTTGCACAAATTTATTGTGCCTTGTTGAGCTTTCTATGTCTTCTGGGATGAGGGTTTTTCTTTGTTCTTATTATTATTTTTTTTCTCCTTTCTTACTCTTCCCAGTTTTATTGGATTGGGTTCTGTAGTACAAATACACAATAGTATGTAAGATATTGCATGAAGTAGAACCAGTTGTGATTATTTGTTTGTCAATTATTATAGATGAAAATAATAGAGCATTTATGTGATTTCTTTCGTTTTCACCTTAGTGATTGTAGTGCAAGAGTAATTATTTTCACTCGATAGACATTAATGATGGGCTTATATTTGATGTGAAAAAAAAAAACAAACAGTACGCGGAGGTCTATAAAAAATAAATGAATAATTATATTTATTTTATTAAAATATAAAAGCTATGCATTAATATATTAAAGTGATAATTATAAATTGTTTGAGTTTTGAACTGAACTATATAACACTTTAACATATTTGCTATTATGAGAAGAGGTGGTACCAATGTGAGGATCGTCAAGAACTCGAGGCAATGCCTTGGAAATGAGACATTGAGATCACTGGTATCTGCTTAGTTACAATGACAACGAGCCTTTAATTTGTTTCAGGCCCACATTCTCGTCGAGTAGGATTTAGGAATGGGGTGGATTGGGCCAGCTTGGAGCCACCGGGCCGAAGGAGATAGACCTTTAACCTCACACGTGGAAGGCCAAAAGTTTGAGCCCACACTGAGGTGTTAAATTCCCCACTTCACCCATGCCCACGAGTACTTCATTTGGACCCAGAGAAACGATATTTACACCTTTTCCATTAATGTATAAACATAAGACATTCTTTTGATAAGTACACCTCATCATTTTTTTTTAAAAAAAAAACCCTTTTAATTTGTGTGAAAAAAATAGTGTTGATGACGTTTTCATACAAACGTATAATATAATAAAATTTAAATAATAATATTTTTCATATTGGATGAGTTATAGAATTATGAATTATATATTTTTAAAACAATCTTCTAATAAGATTTATTTATAAAAGAGATGTACATACAATTTTAATGAAGTGCAAATACCGTCACTCTTGAAATGAGGTTTGAGCATTTAAATCAAGTATTTGACCGAGTTCAAATAAATTATTTTGACCTGATTGGCTAACTAGAACAATAAGTAATTAAACTCTTTTGATTCAACTCATTTTTCAATTTATTATTATTATTGTTGTTGTTGTTGTATTTTATTTTTCACTGTTTTTTAAAAGCATTTTATTTTTAAGTGTTAAGCAGTACTATTTTGTTCATTTAATTTTATTATAGGTTAGTGTTTGATGTATATGGATAATCAAGAAGCTTGAATGGAATTATTTTAAATAGATTATCAATGTTGTTACGTCTATAAATTCAATGAAAGTTATTTTGTTTAAGGGTGTGTTTACTTTATGGATTGAGGAATGGGAATCAGGAATGAGATTGATTGATAGTGTTTACTTGCTTAAAATTCATTCCGTAATGGGAATGAAATGGTGGGCCCCACATCAATTTGGGGTTGAGGAATGAGAATCCCATTCCCCCCAATCCACTTGGAAATCCCATTCCCATTCCCTTTGTCAAGCTAAAATGTCCCTTATACCCTTCTTTAAAAAATGTGCTATAAGTTTATTCCCTTTGTTTTATATTTATAAATATAAATATTTACATATGCTATAAGTTTTCATAAAAAAATGTGTTAGTGCAAAATGTTATATTTTATAAGAAATAATTTACAGTTAGCACTAAAATTTTGAGTTCAATTGAAGAATATTACAATAATACAATTAAGAAAGTTTAGGTAATATTTTATATATAATTAAAAAAATGATTTGATATACCATATAAATATATAATATTTTCTTCAAAAAATAAAATAATAAATACACAAAATGCTTATAATGATATTGTCAAATTGTTAAGAATTTTTTTTTTTTAGCTTATTATGATGAATTACAAGATAAAAAGATAACACTAACATTTTAAACAAAATTTTGTACATTGTAATTAATCCATAATTTAATTAAGGGCATTTTTGTAACTTATAATCAATCCATTCCGATTCCAAAGTAAAGTAAACAGCTTAATGGGAATACTGCTGATTCCGATTCCAATTGTTACAGTTGAAGTAAACAACTTATTCTGATTCCGATACTTCATTCCGATTCTAAGTCATTTCGATTCTCATTCCCATTCCTCCAAGTAAAGTAAACGCACCATAAGTTATTTTAGTATTTATACTTTATGATTGAATTTAAGGGTTTATTAAAGTTAGATATTGTGTTTCATTGAATATAAGTTCGTGTATGAATTTTAGTTTTGAAATTTAGTCGTCGGTTCTGTTTAAATTTAAGTATATTTTGAATCTAAATGAATGTAAAATAAAAACAATACATGTATATTTAATGGTTTAAGCATTTCTCTTCTTTTAAAAAAAAAAAACATAAAATAAATCAAATAAAATGGTCAAGTTGTAGGTTATAGATCATTCCATCCCAACTGTATTTTGAATCTAAATGAATGTAAAATAAAAACAATATATGTATTGTTGACGTTCGAAAACGGTCAACCCAGAGATTCTGGGGCCCAGACGACGAACAAGGTAATTAAGGAACAATTATGGTGTTAGGTATATGATAAATGAGGTTTTTAAATGAAGTTTTAAGGTTGGTGGAGCTTAATTAAGGCGAGGGAATGTTGGTCGTGGCGGTTAAGTAAATGCAATCAGATAAACAATGAAGATAGGAGGAAGAAGGATGCAACACACAAGGATTTTTACGTGGTTCGGCGACTGTGCCTACATCCACGGCCACTCTCAGGTCAAAATCCGGCAGAGTGACAGTTCTCTAGTATTTTCAATTCGTTGTCTACAGTAAAGGTCTCCCCTGTTTATATATAGAGGGGAGAGATACAAAGAAAGCAATAAAAAATACAAAAATAAGGTACAACTTATGGTTATTTCAACTAATCCTGACATAGTCATGCTGTCTTAAATGTGAAACCATCATTCATTCTTGCATGCACACGTCTGCATTTAATGCTTCTGGAGAAGTTCTCTCTTCATTAAATGTAGAGCCGTCGAATCATATGTGTCTTGGCTATGGTGTAAACAGTCTCTGGCGGAAAACCATGGGAGTAGGTGACCTTGTTGACTTGCCATACACGATATCTCCTGAGTAGGGCCTCTGGTTAGCCAGGTGATGCACACTGGAGGGGAGCCGACGTGACCAGGAGGAGAGGTAAGACGGTCTGGAGGTTCCCGCGAGCTCGCGACATGGGCGACCTCGCGAGCTCCACGAGCTGAAGGTGTGGGCAGGAGGCATACTCGGGAGATCTGGGAACTGTTGCTGGCTTGCGACCTGAACGGCCTCACGAGTTGGGTTTGCAACCTTTGGTTCCAACCTTGGGCCTCCTGGGCCCTTGCTTCTGTTCAAGTTAATAAAGCCTGTACTGGCACATTTAGGCCGAACGAGAAAATGGGTATAACATGTATATTTAATGATTTAAAAAACATAAAATAAATGAAACAAAATGATCAAGATGTGGGTTATGGATCATTCCATTCCAATTGAGTTTAGTTATGGGCTGGAAACAAAAATCTTATTTGGATCATGCGTCAAGTATGGTGAGCCGCCTCAAACAGGTTTTAGACATGGAGCATCTTAATCCAACCCTGCTGCAATCTTATGCCATCTCTACCCTGCAGACCAAGCTTGCAGAGCATACATGGCAAGAATATCACATGATTGGGTTGGGTTGGGAGAATGTCATGAACCCCCATCGAATAAATATAGATTGGTTTATGGGTTTATAAGAAAGTGTAAGCACCACCTAACAAAGTAATTGTTTGGATTGGTTGACATAATCTAACGAGCTAAATACCATTTAATATTTTGATTTTCAAGAGGACACGACTCAAGCTAAGTAAATTGAGACTTAAAATTCCAGCGACACCTATTCTGTATATCAACAGTATCGACAAACCTTCAGAATTTTGTTTATCAGATAGACGAATTTGGGCGTAATTTCTATTTTAAAAAATTAAGACCTAATTCCTTTTTTTTTTTTTTAAATATTATATCTATCTAAATCTAACTGAAATATCACTTTGAACCGAACTCCAACCCGTGACCTTTGCAATAAAGGTAAAGGTTGGGTAGGGGTGGCCACCTCTCAACTATCCCACTTGGAGGGAGATCCAATCCAGTTAGACCATCAAATCTAATGAAACTATTAATGGGTTGGATCCATCAATTTTATCGATTTGAACCATAAATTCGTTCACAAACCCAGCTGAAACGCCTAAAACGGCGACTACCAAATTACCATTGTTTTGTCATAATAGCGTAGTGATTGTCCAGATCAAGGGTATTATATTCTTCATGATGCAAATTCCTTGCACATACAGACAAGTAACAAGAAGTAAGCACGAAATTTCTTTCAAAGAAAAGATAAGAAGGGTGGGAACTCTTACTCTATTAACCTGGCTGATCCTCTTAACAAAAAAATGCGACTGCATTTTAATTTGTACAAGCAATGCAACCAGATAAGCACAACAAAAAACGTGCTTATCTTCTCAGATCAGAGTATCAAGGCCTGTTGAATAATTCTATGGTTTCCACCACAACTGAATTTAGGAACTTAATAGTTTCTATTTAATCTTAGCAGGAGTTTGTACAACCTCCGCAAATAATAATCCAATGACAACGGAACCACCTTTAACTTCTTGACAACCAAAATGCTTCTGTGGTAGTGACCATGTAACCCTCCTGAACTTGCTTTACATTGCGCAACTGCTGAACCTGATTGGCATCTAAAACATAACAAAGGCATTTACAAATTTCTCCAATTTCAGCAGCATCTTAAACTTGCCAAACCTGAAGTTTCCTCAAATTGATGTATTGATGTCAACACGCATGCCTTGTCTATCAACAAAATTTTTGCTGGCTCCAGCTCAACATAATTTTTATCCAACAAAACTCTTGATGGTCAAACAACAAAAAGCCCAAAACCTTTTTATACATAGGAAGTAGTCAGTTACCGCCAGTCACGGCAATTGCCACATCTCCAACTTCCTTCCATTTGACAAGACTCGTCCCAAGGAGAGCAATGAAGGTGTATCCAAAGCCCACAAATTTGGCAAGAGAGATCAGGAACAGGTTCCATATTTTGACATATCTGACAATGCATTGTATTAGCAGCGGAAACTGTACATTCAGGTTGATTGCTTGATATAGCCATTTCATATGGGTCAGGCACTACGTCCTGTGCAGTTGAACAAGTAAGATCTTCCTGGCTTGCAGACACGAGACCAGAAGCATCAACTCCATCCAACTGGCCACCATCATCAGATGCCAGCAACTCTGAAAAAGAGAAGTAGGTTTGGGGCTCAAACTCCATATCCTCATAGCTAAGACCTTCATAGTCAAACAGCATCTCGCCATCAAGCCCATTGGTAGAAGCATCCCATTCCACACAAGGAACTAAAGGTTCATCATTAGGGTTCACCACGTTATTTTTTTCAAACTGCATATCAACCTGAGAAAGACTATTCCCAACAAAACCACCTACATCCCCTTCACACTTCACATGTCTTCTGACTGGAAGTTTCTGTGGCCCTGGCCCAGAAGCAGAATTCCATTCTAATTCCATTCCTGAATTCTGCTGCGTGACAAGCTCAACTCTCGAAAGAGAGAAAAGAAGAGGATCCTCTTCTGCCATAAACACTTCCTCCATGGGAAACAGTGAAGTTGTGGGTTTAAACTCAGATTCAGAAATGCTTCCACATTCGGAGTCCGGTTTCACTGTTCCTTGTCCTTGCTTTGGAGCCCTCATGCGTCGCTTCTGGCGTTTTTGTTCGATCGTTTTGGGGTCCATGTAAGGACAGTCAGGTCCTCCTATCCTACGACATCTGCAACACTTGAAGCCCACTACATCAGAAAGTTTTGACTCCTCAAGTTCAACAGCTTCAGCATGAAACCACCCTGCAGATGACCAAAGACAATGAAATAAATATAGATAAAAAGTTGTGGTTTTACTCATTGAAACTTTGATAGCACCTATTATCTAAAGATACTTACTTTCGCAATTTTCACAGTGAATATACATCAAATCAGGATTATACTGCTGTCGACAAAGATCACAAACAGGTTCCAAATGGTGTACATTTGAACCTCTTAAAAGAATGTTTGCACGCCTGAAATCAACTCCTGTATCTTCACTGTTCTTTTTCTTCCATATGATTCCCCAAGACAACGTTTTACTTCTGGTTTTCAATACCAAATTAGAACCAGAAGTATTTTGTTTTATCTCAGAACCAGTCTCCTGATTTCTGACAGATGCAGACGGCTTATTCAAACCTTTAACCCGTGTTCCCTTAGCAATGGGTGGTGCAATATGATATTCTTGTCGATAGGAGGGCAAAGGAGTAACTGGAGTTTCACTTCTGATTTGACTTGGAGTAACAATTTTGGCTTGGTAACACATCTTGCAAGTAATCAAATGTGCAACTCTATTAATATACGCAGAGTTTAATGTACAACCCTCGTGACAAAAACCTGCCATAATGTAAAAAACACAATTCAGAATTATTGAATCACATAAAAGCATGAACAACCGCAAGTATCTAAGATTTCTGACCACACAACATATTAACATGTCCGTGCATATTGTTAACTAAAAATTACAATAATGGACATCACTTATACACTGTTTTTTAAGGCTACAGGCCTAAAACTAAAAGAGTACTCATTTATTTGCAAGATTTGTATGACAGTTAATTATTCGCAGTTCTGTTCCATATGTAACCGAATAGATTATAATTGTCATTTCACGGATGTACAAAATACAGAAAGCATACCAAAATAACTATAAAAAACCATCCTCAGTTGCAACCATCAACAGTTTTCTGTTTCTAAAGCACACAAAAACATGTTTAAAGCAACAATTTAAGTCCCTAAGAACATACCTAAATTTCAACTACAGCACAGATTACTAACATAACATTGAATCAGTAAGAGTAATAAGTACTAGTTTCAAAAGCATCTCCAGACAAGCAATTACAAAATATGTGTTAGTTACAAACAACCGCAAACCTTGCCAAATTTCATGGGCCACTTTGATATATATTACAGGCTCAAAGTTTTTCCAAATGTGACAGGAGCCTCTTTTATACATTAAGTTATTAACTATAAATCTACAGAGCCAAACTCCTAAAAGGTTTCACAAAAGAAAAATATTGAAACAATTTAAGGGGCCAAGATTGCTCACAGGGTCCATATTTAGATCTAGAAAAATATCAAAAAATTTCCAGGTGAGAGGCAACAAGCAACTTCTTTGGCTGCAGACTGCTTGTTCACTTCTTTTTTATGCCCGTTCTTTCTACTTAGTAAAGTTTCTTTCATTAATGAGCAGAAAGACGGTCCACAAACTATTACTTATTCTGCCCTTCCTCTCCTCATGCTTCTTAAGGCTTAAGCTTCAACTCCAGATCCCATGAAATTCAAGCCAGTGTAGCTAGAAATTTCATATTATAGGGGATCTTTGAAATTTTGACCTTCATTCCGTTAGCTTTCAGGTTCCACAAACTATTGCAACCATCAAATTTTTGCCTAGGCTAATTGCATGGGCTCTTATCATTCCAAAGAGCAAGAGTGTGAGATCACGACATTTGGCATTTTGTTGTAGCAAATAGCAGGACTATTTCCAAATTCTCCTCTTCCTCTCTCCAAACAACAGTACTTAATAAAGTCTTGTAACATATAAAGGAATTTAAAAGGTTACGCTTTCATGAAATTGAAAGCATTTAAAGTTGAAAATTCAGTGAGCATATATATAACAATAATTGTGGGTGCAATATTTTCCATCAGAAGAGGAAAGACATCACGATAGCTGAATTTAAACAGCAATCATTAAAAAAGAATAGAGTGATGCCACAAGGATTGCGAGGCCAAATTTCAGGAACCCATATATATAGCACATACGGGGGCATCGTTGACTTAAAAGATGGAACACACAAGCACAACTACTGGAAATCCAAAGAATATCATAGAGTTAAATATGGCAATATACCTTGACATTCACTGCACTTGACCGCATTCCTGTAGGTCAAACCAGAAGAAAGTACAATGAGCTTAGAGCAATTCTGAATGGAGAATAGAAAATCTTAATAATATATAGTAAAATAAAATAAGTTACCCAAGCAAAACATCAAGTTGACACGAAGCACAAGCACACTTCTCCACTTTATCCCTCTTACACACAAGATAGGAAAATATATCACCACGGGAAGCTTTCAACTGTTTCTTCTGCAACTCAGACAATTCATTCAAGGGCCTATTGACTGATGGCAAAATCTCTTTATCCAAACTTTCTTCATACTCTTTAATCAAATATAAAGGAATGCGAGTTTCCAGAAACCAATACTTCTCCTTTCCATCTTGACTTTGCTCTATTTCAATGATATTTTTCATGACACGAGAAGGAAGATGTTTTTGATTCCCAAAGATGACTCCATATCTGATCTTGTTTTCCACAATTTTCTTGTCACAAATGATTGCATTTCTAAAAGCAGAAGCTTCTGTCTCTGGACCCTTGCCATCCTGGAGACTCTGCTCAGGACGAACAAGATCACTCCATCTCACATGAAGGTCTACATATCTAACCTGATGCAAGAATTCCAAAAATACTTTCAGACACATCATAAATTATAAACTTATAAAGATAATCCTATATGCCATCAAACAAAAATACAATATCCTAAAATGCAAGAATGCAAGGAAGAGAATTATAAAATAGATAATGGAAAACCTGAAGTGCAAGCTGCGATGCATTCTTAGTCCTTTCAACGGCAGCTCTCCAAACTAACTGCCTGCTTCTTTTAGGAATCTCGAAGCCATCAACATAATTAACACCAAAAATCCTTCTCTTACCACCTGATTAACCACAAATTCATGATTATTTTTCTCGCTTACTAAATTATTTAAATATAAAAAAAAAAAAAAAAAAAAAAAAAAATTATGCAAGGGATGATTTACATATCCCTGCAACAAGCCCAATGAAAATGGTCACCTTTTCTTTTAAGTAGCTAGAGTATAGAACTTACCTTGCCGAGCTGCTTTTCTAACCATTGAGCAGGGCAAAATTGCTTTCTGGAATATACAGTTTGACGTCTTCCCCCCTTGCCACCAGCTAAAACTTTGGTCACTTTCATCATCAGCTGAAACTTCAGATGCAACAGATGCTCTCCTACCTCGCTTCCCACCTGGTCCACGTTTCTGCGTTGTCCCAACATTGCATGAAGCACTATGAATAACAGAAGATTCACCCAGCTGATCTTCCATTGGCTTAACCCATTCCCCCGAAAGAGCAATCAAACAGATGTTTTCCTCAAGCTGCAAATAAAAACAATCAGGTCATAACGAACAACAAAATGAAAGCATTAGCATAAAGAGTATAAAATTGAGGGGAAAAAAAAAGGGATACAACAGGTAAACAAGAATAACTGATGCCTTCCTGATGAAAATGCTAAATATGTTGTGCTTAGACACAATAAGAGCCAGCTGAATGCCAGGGCAATCTCCAAGATATTTTAAAATTTGTGCAGAAATTCTAGTAAACTTAGCTCAAATGATGGATAGACACATTTGCACCTATATGGCAGCCATTTCCTAATCCTTAAAAAAGGAAGGGAAAAAACAATTGAGGTACACCAAAATTAGGACTGCAAGTGATGGTTACTCGAGCAAAACAAAATAATTCATCCAATTAAAAACTTGACAAAAAGAAAAGAATAAATTGCCATAAATACACTATAAAGGCACTTTACCGATCAGGAATAAAAATCAAAGTAAAACATGAAAGGGAACTAGATGCTTTGGTGGGAGGAGGGAATTAAGTTCCTTTTCCATAAGAAACTTAAGTCCAAACTTTTTGTGAATTTTTAGTAAATAGTGCAATCACAGATTAGGAATTAAGTTTCCTATACCTCCTAATGATTCTTGATTAGTAAACGTAACACAAATAAGAATTACAATTATTAAGGAAAAGAATCCTGCAAAGTTGAAGAAAATTGATTGCAGCTAAACTCAAAATGACACAATTTATTAAAAAAAAAAAAAGAATATGTTAAGTCCAAGGACAAAAACAAAAAAATTAATAAATAGAAAGAAAAATTCATTTTTCAATAAAAGTTTGTCATTTAAGGTCTTATGCAAAATGGGGATGCTCAAAAACAGAATAATTCAAAGCCATCATACATCATCATAATGTTAATGATTCAAATAGTCAGTTTGAATTTGTTTTGAGTATAATACGGCTAATTCATATTAATAAGAGAGGTAATAGAAGTGACGATCACATATAAAACAGTAGACATTTTCATTAAAAAGCAATGCTTATCAAATTTCGATTGCATCTTAGAATATAGGTCAGTTGATTAGAGGCATAACATTCAATACTGCAACAGCATAGCATTCATTATTTACCAAGAGTTAATGAATCATAATAAATTTTTAAAAATTTTCAACGATGAGAACAAGAACTTCTTAATTTCCTAGGTAGTAGGATGCACATTTCCTCTAACCTTCTTGGTAGCTAAATCTGTAACAATTAGTTCAGTTATAAATGTTCATTAAATTTAGACCTGCACACGTCAACAATTAGATAATGATGTTGCTTTTCTACTATTTTTTTTCTTACCCATCTGAATTACAACATTTGCCGACTTAGAAGGTGTATTAAAAAGATATACAAGGAAACACGAACCAAAATACTTCTATTCCAAGTACAGTATATCTTGAAAACATTTACAAACTAGCATTGCTACAATCCAAACCTACTTGGAAAGGCCCTTTTTCCCCTTTTCAATCCCAAAAATCTCAACTTGTCCTTGTTCATTTCATTCTACACTGGAAACTGTTGTCAGACCCTACAATCTTAGTAAAAAAAAATACACATAGAATATGCGCCTGAGGATTTGAAATCTTAGTCCCTTACCTTTTGATTGCTAAATACATCATGCACTGACCTAACTGCTCTATTGAGAAGTTACATGGGTATGAAGTTATTGCTGATCAGTGAAAGAAGATAATCTATGAGTATGAGATTATAACAACCAAATGGAACAGTATATCAATGAAATCTACTAAGCTAATTATCTACTGATTAAGCAATTGTTCTGCATAATCTTAATACATATTTTGAAGAGGGACGTGAAATGGCAGTATAAAAGTTTAAGTATTATCCATGACCTCTTAATCCACCACCAGTAAGATCCATGCTAAGAGCAGATCATGTGTTATGTCAAGAAGAAATAATGCCATTCCAGTGTAATACTATTAAAATGGTGACATCCTAAAGAGACAGGGCTTGAAATATGTAAACAAGCCACTGTCATGAAAGTCACTATCGAAATGAAAAAGAAAAATACAGAGTTAAAAATCTGAGAGTACTCCCACGTAGCTTTGACAGTAACCATGCTAAATCATTGTCCACAACAATGGGTTACATGATAAAATTGAACTAATTAACTATAGCAAACAAGACATAAACATTTCAAAGAAAATCTACCAAATACAAAAACTCATCTGCAAGAGGCTCCATATTTGCAAGGCACCAAATTCTGCACTGGGAGCCTTTCACAACCAAAAAAGACAGATAAAATCAAGTGAAGCTTATTGTTCTAGATAAAACTAATTTCAAGGATAAAAAATATTTAAGCACAAAGACTGTTTCAGATTAAAAAATCATTTAAAATAGCAGCTTCTCATATATCAAAGTCTATATTTTATTCGTAATATTCAAGACCCGCTTCTCATTTCTAATTGCAGTGGCTTTTAATGACATAACAGCCAGTAAAAAATTTTAATGCATTAAATTCATCAAAAATCCTGATGCAGCTAACCGATACAACATATACTCAAACATCCAATATTGAAGGATACAAATTTTAATGAACTAATCCAGTTATTATAGTAGGAGATTAAGGGCTAAGAATAGCCCCTGAAATAAATTAAAAGACTCTGTAAACCATAATACAAACATAAATCCAGTTCCTCTTAACATTTATAGCAGTGTTCTAAAAGTCAGCCTTGGCAACCGCCTATGTGCTAGGCAGTCCGAGAACAGCCTAGGTGCCGCCATTAGGCAGCAAATGGCTAATCGGGCCTCAGTGGTGCCTAGGCAGTCTATGCAGTGTAGGTGCTGCAGAGATCTGTATTTATTTTTTCCAACACCCCAAACGGTGGTTTTTAGGGTGCTATAATTTATAATTAGAAAAAACCAAAATGGCCCCTATTGGGTGTTATATTTGAAACACCCAAAACGGTGTCGTATTGGGTGTTTTAACTTTAAAAAATGAAATAAAATAAAACAAAACCCTAATTTCCTCTGCAGTCAACGCGTTGATCGTTGATCGCTGACTTAAGTCCTAGGCACTGGGCCACCGCCCAACTAGTGCCTTTTAGAACACTGCTTGACAGATTATCTCATTATGTAAAAAGAAAATAGCTCTGAATGAGCGGTAAACATACAATGCATCTAACACATGAAAAAGCAAACGAGTCAATCACGGCCTAGGTGGTGCCTAGTCAGTCTATGCAGCGTAGGTGCTGTGGAGACCTGAATTTATTTTTTCCAACACCCCAAACAGTGCCTTTTTGGGCGTTATAATTTATAATTAGAAAAAACCAAAACGGCCCGTTTTGAGTGTTATATTTGAAACACCCAAAACGGTGTCCTTCTAGGTGTTTTAACTTAATAAATAAATAAATAAATAAAACCCTAATTTCCTCGGCAGTCAATGCATTGATAGTTGATCGCCGACTTAAGTACTAGGTGCCAGGCCACCACCCAATTAGTGCCTTTTAAAACACTGCTAGACAGATTATCTCAATAAGTAAAAAGAAAATAGCTCTAAATGAGAGGTAAACTGTAAACATAGAATGCATCTAACATATGAAAAAGCAAAGCAGTCAATCACATAATTAATGGCATTGCATATAATAGAGTTCAAAAAAGATAGTGAAACCAAATACCAAATCCACAATAGCTGAGCCTAAAACATGTGCCTCAATAAAAAATAAAAATTAAAAATTAAAAAAAAAAAAAAGGCAGACAGACAGATAATTTATACTGCACCAAATAGAATAGGTACCTACTCATAAAATACCAAGGAACTTCAAACAATAATAAAATATAAATTAGATCAATTAAAAGGCTGCTTATGAAAACAGAATAAGCTATCCAGGAAATTGAATAACTCACTTCAAGCAAGAGGTCCTTTATTGAATTGAAAGTCGAAGCCCCTTCAACTTGTTTGCGCCATTTCTTCCTATAACTTGCACTCAGAAAGGGGCCACCTATAAGACCACGTAAACTCTCCTCCATGATTAAAATGTATGTCACAATGGTAGAAAGACTTCCCTCCCCAATCTTCGGAGGATGTAGACCATTAAGAATCTTCATTGCACTTTTGGTGGCAACTATGATAGCTGAATTCAACATGCATCCTCTCTTGCTTACAACTGCAGCCTTACAAGAATAACACCAGCTACACCTCTCCCTCGGAATCTCCCAAAGCTTCTTTTCAGAACATGGCCAGAAGAAACGCGAGGCTGTTAATGAGAATGCTTTTGTTTGAAGTGGAACACTACCAGACATTACTTTTCTGGCATTGCCTGGCTTGTGTGACTCCGAAACATGACTTTCCTCAGATGAAACAACTGCCAGATTAGCAGCAGCAGATGCAGCAAAATCTCCATGCATATATTGATTTATATAGGCCTGAGGTTTAAAAAGAGACCCCATGTATACACAATTATCAGCCGAGTTCCTTAAAAATCTTTCAGGTACAGAATGATTGCCCTCCTTGCTTTGGGAAAATATATTTGCAGGTAAATATAAGCTTGCATGTCCACTAAAACTGACCTTGCTAGTCCCTGAGTTGCATGTCATAAGCTCAATTGCACTCGATCTGTCAACCAAGCTTTGATGGGTTACATCAGATGGATCAGCTTGTAGGCTAGGTGAGCCAGTAGACATGCCAGACTCCATTTTAATCTGCCCAGATAGCTTTGCACTTACTCTGTCAACCATGATTAGATGAGTTACATCAGATGGATCAATTGGTAGGCTAGCTGAACAAGTAGACATGCCAGACTCCATTTTAATTTCCCCAGGTAGCTTTTCACTCAATCTGTCAGCCAAGCTTTGGTGGGTAGCATTAGATGGATCAGCTGGTAGGCTATCTGAAACGGTAGACAGGCCAGACTCCATTTTAATCTGACCAGGTAGCTTCATACGCAATTCAAGGGAATCCTTTATTTTTTCAGTCACTGTCACACCATTGCTCTTAGCAACACAAGATTCATTTTCAGTCTTTGCATCTGCAGATGTATATGGATATGAAATCATCACATTATCTACATTTTTTTCATTGCTACTACTTGCATTTTCAGCCTCAACCATATTTGCAACTTTATGGCGTTCATTGACAGGAGGATGAAGTGATAGTCCAGACAACTTTTCATCTGCCTTTAAGTTTGTTACATTGATACCCATTTCAGTCATTTCAAGGGTGAACAGGCTTTCTGGGAGTGCCCAATACTGTAAAATTGCCTTGCATATCCCAGAGTACAAAGATACATGTTGCGCAGAAGACAAAAGCACTCTCAGAACCTTAGGAATGTCATTGGTATTATAGTATCTGCAATATGGTTCTGTGTTATTGGAAGCATTGAGCCTGCAATTGTAATTTCAAAAGGTCATAAAAAGCAACAGGACAGGTTTTAGTAAGTATAAAAGGCTGAGAATATTAGATAATGTGTGAAGGCTGCATTTGAAGATGAATGTCTAAGGCAAAAGGTTACACTAGAGTTTTAATAACAAATATTCCACCCAGCAATTGCTAATAGAAAATTTCATCAAGTTTTCAAATTAATAATGAAAATTAGAAGAAAAAAAGGGGGCAGGGATAGAGGAGGATGTGAGAAGGTGTTGAAAACATACACAAGTAAGTGATTGCATGTACCCAAGAAGACTTGCTCATATATATCAATGCCAAACAATTTCGCTCCTCTTAGTGTTGTTCCCAAGGTGATAGTTGGACCCATCTTGTTAATTGTGCACTCTGGGCAGTACCACGAGCCTTCCGGTATGTACATTTTTGAGACACCTATACATCTTGTATGGTATGCCGATGGACACCCATCACAGCAGAGCAAGGTTCCGTCCATGCCACATATCCGGCATTCATCACCATTCCCATCCCCGCCAGCATTAGGAGTGTCAGCATCCCCTTGAGTACCTTTAAAACCTAAATATTTAGTTTTACAGGCAGACTTCATCACATCACTTTCTGCAATGATTTCTACATCCTCTCTGTTCTTGCAAGCTGATGTTTTGGAATACCTGGGATGGACCCTTCTAGGTCCATTTTCAGAAGCATTGGTTGCAATTGCATCAGGATCTATTCCAACTTCTAATTCTTCACGCATATCAATTTCAGCTCTTAACTCTTCTGAATCTAACACATCATCACACAATATTTGCAGAATAATCAACTTCCTACCCACAGTTAAGGAATAATATTCCCTCTCTAAAACCTCCTTATAAAATCCTTCCCATTCAGGTCCCTTTATGTATCCCATTAGAGTGAGATACTGAACTAAATGAACAGGCCAAGTCAGAATGTCAAGCAAGCTCCAATCAATGCACCTGCATAGATAAAACATAACAATGATTCTGCAGGTCTATATAAATTGACAAGACAACATCTTAGAGACATGTGTATATAGGCGTACGGAGTGTGCCAAGCTATAAAACTACTTCTACATTCAAGTGCAGAATATACATTCTTATAAAAACATCACATTTAGTCATGTCCTACTAAAGGACACTGCAAATGAAGGAAAATAATATATACATAGTACATAACATGTAAATATTCTACTATATGTACATATGAAAATATTTTTTGCAACTTGGTTAATAAATAATGAAGAACACTATAAAATTTGATCCAATTGTTGCATTCTACAGTATTTAGTTTCCTTCTCTAAAGTCTGAACAGTTCAATATCTGAATTGCTACAACTATTTTTCCAGTCTATTACAACAAACTACTGAGATAAATGGAAATATCATACCTCATAAGGAATCCACACCACACTACAACATTGTGTACTAAAGAAGACAAAAGAACTGCATGGATTTACCTCAGGCAATTAGATGCACATTCTGAGCCATCAGAAGAGAGTGTTTCAAGATGGCGCCGCAAAACGCGCATCAAAGATACGTGAATGGCATCCAGCAATGTGTTTGGAATGCAACAATTTAGCGACCCAACAAAATCATCCAATCCAAAGGGGCTCAAGAATAGTCGGATACCAAACGACCTCAAAAACCCATAAACTGAGAAAAGATGTTGAACATACTCCTCCGGTACACCTATAGTCCCTGAAGATGGAGGCAATTGCAGAGGTGGAAGACGCATGGCTTCCACATCCCAACCCATATCTGTACTTCGCACATGTTCACACGAATCACTTGAAGAATCCCCATCCCCATCACCTTCAACTTGTTCTACATCATCTTCAGCTATCAAGGCACCACTTAACTCACTCAATGTAGGCAATTCTACCTGCTGCACCTCACTTTTCGAATCCCCATCCTTCATCTCTAAGCCATCATCCCGCATCACACTCTTTTTCAACACCTTATCATCTAGCTTCTTCCTCCTCCTCCTCAAATCATCGTCAAAATCATCATCACCTAAAAGAAAACTACGAAGTTCACTGCTATCCAAATCCTCACAATCACCATCCTCATAATCCACCCTATACAATCCACTATCATAATACACAATTTTCCCCAAATATATCCCACTTCCCTCAAACTCCTTCAACACGTATCTACCAACCAACGCAACAGGTTTCGCATCAACAACAACAGCTCGCCTCTTATCTAATTTCACATCACCTGTAACATCCTCATCCTCCGGTCTCTTTCTTTTCCTAGGTCTACCCCTGGGTCTTTTCACCTTAGTCTCCATTAATCAGATCGAATTGAATCAACACGGAACCCTAGATTTGTATCCACTACTAATAAATATTACGTTGATGTTTAAAGAAATTCTATTGCTCGCAGAAAAAACACTAAATGCTTTGTATCAAGAGGGAGAGATCTAGGTTCGTCCAGTTCCTACAATACATCTCCAGATTTTCAATGTCGATAGTGAATCGAATTAACTGTATAAAACATAAAATCAAAATGGAGTTTTGAATGCGCGATTGGACATTGGATATGTTTTCACGAAATTTAATCGAGTGATATATATAAATATATATATATAGAGAGAGAGAGAAATAGAGTTATAGATTGAACGATTTATATCTATATATATATATATATATGTGACTGTTTGAAGGTTTGTTTCGAAAAGCAGAGAGAAAGAGATGGAGAGTTACCTGGTTAGGGCTTGAAAACCGCCATTGAAGATAGTGCTGCTTTTGAGTTGTGAGAGCAGCCCTAAAAAGAGGCTCTCCATAGTTTGTGTGCCGAGTTAAAGATTATTTTATGGTAACGTTTTAACTCGACTAGAAACTCGGTGTCCCCGAGTTGGCATATTTTGACGCGTTAGAGTTATGACTACATATATTATATTAAAATACATTTAAAAAAAGGTGAATTACGTAAATATGCCTCACTTTAAGCTAAATAACATGTGGGTATAAGTACTCAAAAGCTACCTAATGTTTTAGAAATCTTGATAGGATACCCCTTTCATTAACTGTTGTATCTATGTTAACTTATAACAGTCAGTAGTCAAAGAGTAATGATCTTTAATGGATATCAATATATCCTTTAAAGATCGATCATCTCATTATCTTTATTAAATAAAATCTTTATTTTTTTTATAAGACAATCTCTATTAGGATAATTAGATTCTCTTCCAAAAATGGCTCCAAGTCAGGTGAGCGAATGGTAGCCACCCTGTCTTTGCCTTTAATGCTAAGGTCATGGTTCGAGATTGATGATCTCATTATCTTTATCAAAAAAAAAAAATTGTTGTCTCTTCAATGAAAACAAACTCTATTAAGGTGATTAGATTTTTTTCCAAAAATGACTTTAAGTGGGGTGACCTAGGGTAGTCCTGCTTCTCACCACCAATCCGCCCAACCTCCCCCCCCTTTTTCCGCCCCACCACATAATGTCTTCAATGCCAAAGTCACGGGGTAAAATGTAAAAATTTGTACTTTGTATGGATAGATTTATCATTATTATATAGATAGATCTTTCCCATTTTCTTGGATCAACTTTTCAGACCACACTTCATAATGATCTCGGTCGTGTCTTGACAAATGTAATGTTCAAAAAAATATAAAATTAAAATTCCTCTTCCAAAAATGGAAAAAAGCTAAACCCTTATTAATAGAGGTCAATAGTCACCAAAGGGGACGAAAGTTGGCTCTTCTCCATTTGGATGAGAAAACCAATCTCTTCTATAGAGTTAAGTGATTTTCACTAAAAATTTGGATTTTTAATGCAAAAAAAAATCTCCCGTTAAAAAGAAAATAAATTTTGTTTTATAGAGGGTAAAAAAAAAAAAAAGTCTAGGCAAATTAATATAATTTAGATTAGGAGATAGGGTTTTTGGTGAAGAACAACAATAATTTTGATTGTAAATAAAATATGAAATCTGGAAATAACTATAAGAATTAGACACCTGCAAATATTTTTTCTTTAATCTGTTTTAATGAAATAATATATAAGTTCATATTGCCCTCAACCATGAGAAGTCAATGGATTAAAACGTAAAGAAGGGGCATTCCAACTTGATTTTTGAACATGAAGTAAGTTTTGTGTAGTTATGCCTAAATCTCGTACAAATGTGTTATTTAGCCTAATATTAAGGGTATTGTTCAAATTCACCCTAAAAGAAGAATAACAATTAGAGATGATTACGTAGAGGCGCGTTGTTATGAGCTCGGCAAATATAATGAAAATCAATTTGACAATTTACATGTAATTTTTTCACCTCCTAAAATTCTATTTGTCTTTTTGTGTTTTTTTTTTTTATTTCTTAACTAAAATATTTAAATTATTTTTTGTAATGGGATAAATTAATAATGCTTTTTTCTAACTTTTAAAAGTTTTTATTTGCATTAAAGCAAGCCAGCTCCCAATTTTTATTGGGTACTTAAAAAAAATATTACAATTTGAAGATATAGAAATAAAATCTAATTTGACCCATTATTCTATTAATTTGTGGCTTCATAATGCTATTAATAATCAATTAAAGAATGAAAAACTTACCATTTAACATCATGTAATCAATTAAAAATCTATTGCTTGATAATGTGATATATTACTAAGTAAACTAGTTAATTGGTTAAATAGAAAGTGAGAAATAACTTTTTAATACCCCAAATATATATATGTGTATATATAATCTTCTCGATTTGAACACGACTTATTATTGTCAGACTTAAGATCGAGGGCCATGAATTATATACAATCACATATTAACCATTAAAATGTCAAATTAGTTAATGGTCCACAATCTTCGAAATGATAATAATAAGTTTTATTCAAACTTAAGGAATATTATACGTATGTATATCTAGAGAGAGAGAGTGTGTGTCCTTCTCTAGTAAAGATAGCCTAAAATTTGTACTTCATAACCAATAATTAACAATGATCCTATCAAATTTTGTATAACCATTGAAATAGGTAATGAGAATTAGTGTTTTTGAAATTTTATTTAAAAACCATCATGACATATATGTATTATTGTTGTTCTCATTATTGTGATGTTATATTATTATTATTTTTAAAGCTTATATTGAACAACTTAGAGACCCCTTCAAAATCTATTACAATAAGTTTAGTATTTGATATCGATAAGTCAGTATCAAATATTATTTGTATAGTTTGAATATCTAATTCCATTACTCTGTGTGCTTGTGTGTGTCTATATATATATAAATAATGGAAGTTAGCATCAAACGAGCCAAAAATTTACTAGCATCTGCAAAATCAGATATTACTTACACGATCTTAATATTTACTTCCACGAATGACGAGCTAAAAATCCACTGATATTTGAGAAATTGGGTATTACCTGCACGACCTTGATATTTACTTCCATGAATAAATATATATATTCGAAAGTCGAGATTGAAAGGGTCTAAAAAACTTTGTTGATTAATTAATAATTGAAATTAGTAAATAACTTATTGTCACTAAATTTGTAATTGGAATGTTATGTTTCATCTTACTTGTATCACATGCACGATCATTTTTAAAAACAAAATACTTTTATAAAATTAAAGTAAGAAATCAAATCTAAAAAAAAAAAAAATCAAATTTGATATTTTCATTAATTAAGTATTATAATAAATATACCTATTTTAGGATAAATTATACTGGTTATTATTGAGATGAAATCATTTACAAGTATATATCATTTTTAAATTTTCAATTATTGACATGTGATATATTTTGCACATAGCTAACAAACGAACAAACAATCAAGTACGGAGGAGGTGTTTTAATTTTAAATTCTTGACATTAATTCTTGTTGTTATGTTAATTGATAACTATTTTTTTCTAATGTCTAATGATTTCAATGATTTTAGTTTTTTTTTTTTTGACATATCAAATTATATTATTTTATTTAATTGAAAACCGATACTAAAAGCATTAAAAGTTTACTAAAACATATGATGATAAATAACTTACATACTTATTTCAGATATTTTTTCCCATTAACAATAGATATCTTCTTAAACCCTAGCATTAAAAATAGATAACAAGGTGTACACCATTCATATTGAGTTATTTTTATTAAGTTACATTTTAAAAACTCCATTTTTATCATTTAAAACCATTGTTCCAACACATCTCCTTCTAATGTTTGTAGTCATTCAACTCCCGTCTCATCAATGTGATAGGATTTTGATTGTCGTAAAACGTGTTTTACAATCTTTATGTAGATAATATTATTTGTTATTATACGAGTAATTGTCTCATACTATTAGAAAAATATTTTGTATTGATAGTTTTATTTCTTATTATGAAAATAATCATCTCCGATTGTAATATTAGATATCGAAACCACGTAAATAGTGATTATTTTTTATAAATCATAATAATTTTCTAAATAAAGACTCGTTTTACACACCACATAAGAGAGTCAAACATATTCTTAAGTCAAAACAATTGCAAGAAATCTAATTTTTCGTATCTGCATAGGATTCGCCACTCCCTAAAGCAACAGGCCCCCATCTCACAAACAATATCAAGTCGTAATTACGAATATTGTATTTTAAATATATAAATAAATAAATAAAGTTGCACTTGAAGGGGGATTTGACTCAGCGTCTAGCGAGTCCACTCAGAGTCGATTTCCGAGCCAGAGAAATTTTGACTAGTGTCTTTAGTGAAAGAACTTTACGTGAAGGCAAATATTTGATACGTTCACGTACGCTAAATAGAGGAAATAAAATTAACAAAATGGCGGGAAAAAACTTCGGTTTTGATAGCATTACCCGCCAAGATCTTCGAAAATTGAAATCATATTCTTCTTAATATTAACCGTCACCGGTTGCTTTTACTTCGGCTAGTAAGTGTGGTTTGGTGCACGGTGAACAGTCGTGGCATTCGGATCCTGTAACATTTAAATAATGTTTTTTTTTAAAAAAATTTTTATGTATAAAAAAATTGTTATCTTTCTCACACTATAAAATCCGTCACAATTATAGATTATTCGCTTTAATGTTTTCAACATAAATTTTTTTGAGTGATGATATATTTAGTCTAATATTAACCACATATCTGTACTAAGTGAAAGTTTCCAATTCAAGCCCTTACAGGACAGAGTCAGAATTAATCATAAACTTTTAATTATTTTTTACAAAGTGCATACTGAATTTATCTTTTAACAAATTTTTACTTGTAGAATTGCATCCGTTGTATTTGTAATTTTTTAATACATATATAATTTAGAGTTTAAGAAAAAAATACAATCTGAACTCACTCCTTTATTGATATACGAGTATAAAGTAAACATCATATAGTATATATAAATGTTTAAAAGTCTCGTATATCGGATTATCGATTAAGTTATCTTACATACATTAGGAAATGTGAGTTGATTGCTCCATATAAACTCCATTCAAGTTGACCGCAAAGAATTAAAAAAAGTGTATTCAATTATAACTTTAAATGACTTTCGTAGATTTTTTTTAGTTAACAATTTTTTGTAAAAATTTTCAGATTTTTAATAACATTACAATTTCATAAAAGACTTTCATTGAATTTTATAAAATATTTTAAATATTGGTTTCGATAAAATATCGATGAAAATATTAGAATTTTTAACGTTTGTCGCTCAAAATTAAGAAAAAATCATGAAAATATTAGGTATCATTTCAATATTTAGTTCTTTGATTGATACTTGATAACAATATTTTCATTAATGACAAATGTAGTGTATTAATATGTTTTTAGTCAATCATTGTGAGAAATTATTTTTTTAATCATAGTTTTTGAAGAACAGATGAATGTGGTGAAAATGGATCATGTTCAAAGTGTGCTAATGAATTGTATTTAATATGTAATTGAGCTTTTCTAGAACAATATTCGGTAAAATCAAGTTATGAGAGGCCCTAATTTTACATTGAACGACCCGTTAATATCGAAAAGGGATACTCCCACTGTCTGTGATATTACAAGACAATAATGTTTCTACAAGTAAACCTTAATTGACACTTAATAGATAAGTTCCTTTCAAAAGGAAATTTATTTTTTCAAATATACCATTAATTCCACATATTATAGAAATTGATTTTTGAGATTTGTTAAGACTTAAATAAATCCATTATTATTTACACTAAATTCATAATAAGCGATAACTACCCTCATAATGAAAAAATATATGTATCCATATAAATACAAAATGCATTTAGTACAACTTGAATTACTAAGATGAGTAGAGATATACACAACTACATGTGCTACCTCAATTATATTGGAGTAGTAGATCGACTCCTTCATTTCATTTGAGAAGTTTCCTCCAACGAGATGTAACCCTCAACTATTTTGAAGTTGCTAGAAAAGGCTTTGGGAAAGAGGAGACAAATTATTTGATATTTTTAAAATATTTATCAAAATGTATTTTATTTATAAAGATTTAATTTTCTATTGTACTTATAGTTTTTTTTTTTTTATTGAAGATATATTATTTTTCCTTATGATATTTGCTCTTTCTGAATAATATTTTGAACCAACCAATTTATAAAAATGAAAATAAAAAACAGTTTTAGAATCAATACTGCTCAATATCTACATTTTTCATATAATGAGGGTTATAAATTTGCAATGTGTATGATTGAAATTAGAAGGAAAAAAAAAAAAAGTTGTTGAGGTGAATGACAAAGGAAATGAGAAGCAGAGAACAGGTAATTAAAATTCTCTTTCTTATTGGCCCTTTTTTTTCATATCATTTTCAATTTTGTAGGTTACACTTTGCATAAAGTAGGGGATTAGGAGGACATCTCTTACTCAAATTCTACTTCAAGGGTGCCTATGAAATTGGATTGGATTATTTTTAAGAGATAAGACTTGATTGGATAGTATATGCTTAAACTAACTAAATTAGTGTCGACATCCAAAAACGGTCGACGTGGAGATTCAAAGCCCAACACCTGCGATTAAAGAGCAACAAAGCATACCAAAGAGAGGAGAGAGGAAGAACAAGAGTTTGCACAGAGATTTTTACGTGATTCGACGATGGTACCTAGGTCTACGGGTCACTCTCAATATATTTTTTGGAGAGTGACTGTCATCACTAAAAATTGAGCTCTCTCTCATCTATCTTCTTTTTACAATGAGTTTCCCCTCTATTTATAGAGTAAGAGCGATTACAATTGAGTGATATACACGTAAAGAAATCAACTACTTTGACATAGCATTTATTGCATTGACTAACAACTCTGTCATAGTCATACTGCATTAATTGCCCTTGGGATTTGAGATTGCATAGATCTTGCAGGCACGAGGCTGGGAAATCTGAGTCCAAGAGGTTCGGTCTGGCGCGAGCTCGGCGATCTGACATTCATTTACGCGAGCTGGATATGTACCGAGGCGGTCTTGGTTGAGGTCGCGAGCTGAAGAAGGATGAAGCGACCTCGATGCTGCGACTTGACCATTGGACTTGATGGCGAGTTGGACCTGGACTTCCAACGGCCTGAGATGACTTTAGCGATCTGCGAGCCCGCCCCTAAGCTGGGTGTTAGAGATTCCGGGTTTCTTCAATTGGATCTGTTATTGGATTGGTTCTTTAGGCTTTTACCAGTCAATTTTTGCAGTCCTAAAAACACCCATAACACAAGCCTCCCTAGCTCTTAATGCTATTTTCGAACTGGGAGCTTGAGCTCATTGGTAAAAGCTTATGTGTCTTGACCTGCCTTGGCGTCTTTTCATATTTTTGTCCCATTTTATGGTGACTTTACTGAAGCTGCTGAGCTTGACATATTTTCTTTTGAGGCCTTTCGTGATTGTGCTTTGTTCCTCTGGTTTTTCTTGCGAACAGAAAAATCTAGGTGATCAATGTGTTAATCAATGTATTGCTCAAGGGTAAAGACACCTTATGAGAGCTTGGAAGGTCGCTTGACCATCACAGACTGTGGTTCTAGATCATAACTCGATTCAGGAACTCAGTTAGCATAATATATAAAAACATTACTACGAGTTATGCAGGGGGTCGGAACCTCGCCTGTTATAGCCATATTTCGTAAAACTACGTAGGGGGTCGTAACTTCAGCTAACAGCGCTAGCTATCTTTAGTAGGTCGGAGCCTCAGTTAAGATAGTGTACTAGTGAGCTGTCCAGTAGGTCATAACCTCTCATACCATAGCGACGCGCTTTTGCGAACTGTCTAGTAGGCCGGCCTTAGCTAACAACGTTATAGCTAGCTATCTCCAGTAGGTCGAAGCCTCAGCTAAGATAGCGTAATAGCAAGCTGTCCAGAGGGTCGCGATCTCAGCTAATAAGTCGTGTAAGCGCTTTTTATGATATGATTTTAAAAAATCAATAAAACAGTTGTAATATAAAGCATGAAGAAAGTTCATATATTCTATTGATTTCTTAAATTGAATTACAAATTAGGACATGACCTGTTGGGAGCAACTGCAATGTGGATGCACTGAGGGTTCACGTCTAGCTTGGGAGCCTGCTGGGACTACTACTATACTGGTTGCACCACATATTCTCCCAAACGACCTCGTCTGATTAGGTCCTCGATAGCATCTTTCAGCTTCCAGCAATCTGAAGTATTGTGCCCGACCTCATCATGATAGACACAAAACTTGTTCTTGTTTCTGAATTTAGTAGGGGTCTTTATGGGTTGGGTTTCCCAAAGTCCTCTCTACTTCTTTCCGTTGCAAAGATACTGTCTTGCGTATCTAATAAGACGCTGTAGCTAACATGGCGACCTTGATGCTGAGGTTGCTTGTTTCTGAGCTCGTTCCTGACCTTTTTAACGACTTGATGCCTTAAGCTCTTATTCTGACCTTCATTTTCATCCCTACCATTATTTATTTTCTTCAACTGGTTAGGACTGCTCGAATCATTCGTTTGGTCAGACTTTTTGGGACCGAATGTTTCTTCTCATCTAATCTTCTTTGCAGCTCGTTCATAGAATTCACTCAGGTTTCTTACTGAGGATTTATATATATTCTCATAGAACTTCCCATCCTTACGAAGCCCAACTGAGATCGCAGTTAGGATACTATCATCTAAGAGATTCTCCACGTTGGCGACCTTATGTCTGAACTTGATAATGTAACTTATCAAAGACTTGCCTTGTTGCTGAAAGACCGTAGCGAGGTGGCAAGGTGGTGCGAGCTGCTTTTTCAGAGTCTGGTATTGGCTGATGAATCTTCATTAATATTCCTTTCAGCTGTTTATGCTGCGAGCTGGGAGACGCCTGAACCAAGGTCACGGAACGTCGCCCAAGATGGCTTGGAAAATACGGCATTTCACTAAGGGGTTGGTCATCTAGAGATCCATTTGGATATTGAATGTGTCTAAATGACCATAAGGGACGTTGTCCCTATTATAAGGTGGAACGTTAGGGAGCTTGAATCTGGGAGAGAGAGGTTACGTCTCGATCTTCCTGGTGAGAGAGGTTATCTCCTCATACTACTCTTTCAGATCCTGGGGTCCAGGTTGCTCCTCCAGCTGTTGAACCCTCTGTAACAGTTCTATTATTAGATTCTGAGGGTTGTAGCCTCCCTCGAGCTCGAGACCTTGAGAACTATGATTTGGGGTACATTCCAGACGAGACCTTTGTGAGCTCCCAGCTCGGTATGACTCCATACGTTGCTGATTGCTCATTTCATCCTCTTCACGAGCTCGGCGACCTTCATTTCTCAAGCGCGAGTTGGAAGAGCAAGCTGAGCTAGAAGGTCTCGACACTTCTCTGAATGGTCCATCAGGAGCTGGGACGACTTTTTTCTGCTGATAAACTTCTCTTGGAGGCACGTTTTGTGCTTGAGCTTGTGCCAGCACCCTGACCGCATTTGCGAGTTATTGCACCATATCCTCTAACATTTCTTGTCGCTGGTGCCATGCATGCAGCCCTCAGCCATAGAGTCCGCCGGTGCTGGTTGGTGAGAGGTCGGTGGAGGTATGCTTATAGCGCCACCTGTCGCGGGGACATGGAACATGTTTGAAATGGGTACGACGGTATTACCTATAAATTGGAGATCGTGCTGTCGTTGGTCTGTCTGATTCTCTGGTCGACCAGCAGTAGGGTCTGAACTTCTGGTTGTTCTTCCTCTTGCCATGGTTGCTGAAAGTTCAAGATTGCAGCCTGGGCCCTCTTTCTAGCGCCAATTATGTCGACGTCCGGAAACAGTCGACTGAGAGATTCAACGCCTAATACCTACAATCAAAGAGCAACAAAACATACCAAAGAGATAAGAGAGGAAGAACAAGAGTTTGCACATAGATTTTTACGTGGTTCGGCAATGGTGTTTACGTCCACGGGTCACTCTCAATATATTTTAGCAGAGTGACTATAATACTAGGATCTGAGCCTTTTTTACAATGAATTTCTCCCTTATTTATAGAGGAAGAAATATTACAATTGAGTGATGTACACGTAAAGAAATCAACTACTCTGACATAACATTTATTGCATTGACTAACAACTCTGTCATAGCTATACTGCATTAATTGCAATTTGGGATTTGGGATTGCATAGATCTTGCAGGCACGAGGTCGGAAAATCTGAGTCCAAGAGGTTCGATCTGGCGTGAGCTCGACGATCTAACATTCATTTACGTGAGTTGGATATGTACCGAGGTGGTCTTGGTTGAGGTCGTGAGCTAAATAATGATGAAGGTATTCATGAATTTATAATGGTTATAGGTTTGTGACAGATTGGTCGAATACCTAACGAGTGGTCTCGGTGTCTCATACCGTTGATGAGAGAGAAAAAGATTAGGATAGAGGGGTATTGCAAGTCTGCTCCGGATCTGTTGAGCATAATAGATACCATTGTTTTGTCAATAAGGTACATTTCTTGAGAAGAAATGAGTTTTACGTGGCCAATCATATAAGTAGCATTTGTTAGACTTGATAAAGTGGGCAGTGCATTCGTCGTTCACTTTACTGTTTGATATGTATTTTTTTGTAACTTGATATAATTTTTTTTATGTTGTGTAATGTAGTTGATGAATTTAAAGGTTTTATTCATTTCAGAGTGTATATCAATAATTCTATACTCCAAAAGCACCACTAGACCTCTCTTAAGGCAGGGGGTAGTTTATCTGACATATTAGTCAAATACCTAACGAGTGGTCTTGGTGTCTCATACCGTTGATGAGAGAGAAAAAGATTAGGATAGAGGGGTATTGCAAGTCTGCTCCGGATCTGTTAAGCATAATGGATACCATTGTTTTGTTAATAAGGTATATTTCTTGAGAAGAAATGAGTTTTACGTGGCTAATCATATAAGTAGCATTTGTTAGACTTGATAAAGTGGGCAGTGCATTCGTCGTTCACTTTACTGTTTGATATGTATTTTTTTGTAACTTGATATAATTTTTTTTTTATGTTGTGTATTGTAGTTGATGAATTTGAAGGTTTTATTCATTTCAGAGTGTATATCAATAATTCTATACTCCAAAAGCACCATCAGACCTCTCTTAAGGCAAGGGGCAGTTTATTTGACGACTCACTTTTTCACATGATAGTCCCTATTCCTTCAATCATCGATGAGGAGAAGTTGCCAATGTAAAGCTTTTCCCTAACAGCAACTTGCTTGAAATCTGAAAACAAATTCTTATCACCACTTATGTGTCTTGTAGCTCATGTATCGATCCACCAAACTTTTACATTGGAGACCATATTTACTTTAGATACTACAACAACCAAATCCACATCTATATTAGTGACATTGGCTTCACTGTTTTTGGCAGAATTTGCATCATTCTTGTCTTTACGATGACGACAATCTTGTGCTCTATAACCCGACTTTCCACATACCCAACAACTCCCTTTAATTTTCTTAAAAATTTGACCTTTTGGAGCATGAGGATTGGCCTTCTTAGCACCATTTTTATCTTTTTTCTTCTGGAATTTTGGTTTGGAAGAAGTTCCTTCAACAACATTAACCTTTGCTTCAATTTCTGGTATTTCAGCAGCCTTGTCTCCCTTTCGATGGTCTTCTTCAACCCGGAGCCTCAAAATCAAGTCCTCTATTGTCATCTCTCAGCGCTTGTGCTTCAAATATATTTTAAAATCATTCTAAGAAGGAGGCAATTTCTCTATAATTGCTCCTACTTGAAAATTTTCATTGATAGCACAACCTTCTACAAATATCTCATGGATAAGACCTTGAATTTCTTCAACTTGTTTGATGACAGTTTTGGAATCAACCATGTTATACTTGAGAAATTTTCCAATGACAAACTTCTTTGCTCCTGCATCTTCAGTTTTGAATTTCTTCTCAAGTGAATCCCACACATCCTTGGTTGTTTTGAAAGAGGAATATATGTCATACAAGGAGTCATCAAGCCTGTTAAGAATATAATTTCTGCACAAAAATCATATTGTTTCCAGGCTTCTATGGTTAACATAGTCTCCTTTGTCATTGGATTTTCATCCATTTTTGGAACCTCCTCATTCACAATATGTGCTAGATTCATGGTTGTTAAATAGAAGAGCATTTTCTGCTGCCATCTCTTGAAGTCCAGGCCTTCAAATTTTTCTGACATGCAGTCCTTGGAGACATTATTCACTGGTTGTTGTGATGCCATAGTGTTCACAACAAAACAAATATACTTTCTGTTTCAAATGTTTAGAACACTAATTAACAAAGATTATGAGTGTAACAGATGACAAATAACAACTTTTAAAACAAAATCAAGTTGCAGCAATAACAAAACCAAATTTTACAGCAACAATTTATTATATATATACATAAATTCGAATGCACAGCAACAACTATATATATACGAACTAAAACCCACTGCAACAATATATATATATATATATATATTATATTTTATCTATAAAAGTCAAAACTTGAATAAGCAACTTCAATATATATATATATATATATATATCCACAACAACCGTATACAAAGCAATATATTGAATACTATATTAATCAAACACCACTGATTTTGTTATATATTAGATCAATGTGATGCAAACAACAAAGAAACATTTAATAAACAATGAAATTTCTGTCTAAGTTTGTTAGAACAATAGAACAATGGTGATTAAAAGAAAATAGGAGAGAATTTGTAGAATGAGATAATAACCACACACAACTGTATATAGATAAAAACAAACAATAATATACAAGAAAGAACTTACTTGAATTTGAATGATAGAGGCTTGCAGGATTGCAATGTCCTTAGACAGAAATTTCTCCCATTTTCACTGCTTGAAGGACCAATAGAGTCTGTCTCAGGATACAACTATTGTTCCTCTGTATCAAAGCAGATGATACAGAAGCCAAGTGAACTCTGAAACTTTTTTCCCCCAGTTCTGGATGTATGATATGAACAAAAGAATTTAGATTTTATTGTAAATTTTTTTTTTTCTCTATAAAACTCTAAAATCAATTATGTATTTATAGACTAAGAAGAGGCATGTTGAAGAGATATGTCTGTTCTTAAAAGAACGATGCTTATTTTCAATTTGTTTTAAAATCAAATTTAAATTAAATTTAAATTCAAGTTTAAAACAAACACTTTAACGGATAAATAAATGGATTTGGGCTCAAGTCAACTCCAAAGCCCAAACTTAGACAAGCCCAACTTCTTAGCCCAATGTGGGATTTCTTGTTTCAAACACTTCTAATATTTCTAACACCTTCAACGCAGGATGCGACAGGTTATTGTACTTCAAATTCACTTTCAACCTCCCAAAAATTCCTGAGTCGTGTAACATCTGTATCATAGGTTGATTTTTGAGGAAACATCACTGAGGCATGCATTATTTTCGCTATCTCAAGGCTATACTACTCATATTGCAGCCCCGCACCATGCTCGTAGGACCATTTTAGTACTTAATTGGTTTCTATAAAATATATTAATTGAAATGGTTCATGATTAGTCTAGTTATTATCAGTCATACATTATACAAATTATTGATAAATTATTTTTCATTTGATTAATCCTATTACAAGGAATCTTTTCAATCGAATATTGAAATTTCTCAATTTGTTAACATTCAAGTGAATATTTAGTTATGTAATCTACACATGATACAATTATCATTATTTTAATAGAATTTATTACTCAAATGTTTTAAGGAATTTAATAAAAGTTAAAATTTTAAGTTAATTTCGAAAACTGTTTATTATGTACGATATAACCTTATGATAGGTATTAGTCCATTCTATTTTTAATTTAATATAATCCCATGACCTGGCTTATAAATATTTAATATGTTCATTGAATATAATTTTGCCAATAGAGTGCTTGACCACTCCTTGAAAGTTAATATATAACTAGTTGATCTACATATCGTTTATGACATTGGCAATAATTTACTGTTTATATTCTGTGCATGCAAATAAATTTTGTTTTATAACTATCTACAATGCAATAATTTAAATTCACATAAAAAACTTAGTTTTATTTAATTATTCATAATAATATAAAATTTTGTAAGACTGATATAATTTAAAAACAAGCAAATACATTTTCATTTTATGGGATCATGTCCAATTTATACATTTAAAATTGAAATTTCATAACAAGATAACAAAAATCCGTATCAATTCATAACTGTGTGTAAATTTAATAACTTAAAAACACCTATTTAATTTAAACCAAATAAATGAAAATACTACACTAGAATAATAAAGTTTTAAGAGGTTTATATATTGGTTGATATTGATAAATCTTGTTAGACTTTTAACCTATTATATGTCTTGTTAGACGGCAAGAATTTTTTTTTTTCCAAAGATTACTGTAATAAATCCTCTCAATTAAATCACAACTCACCTATATGACTTACAATTTTGATTTTGGAAATCGAAAAAAAAAAAAAAAAAAGAGCAGGGAAAGTAAAATAAAGTGAAAATAAGCAAGAAATGGCGGGAAAGATTAGGCGCCACAGGCCTCGCCCACGCTTCTCTTATATCTCCAACAGCCCCCGCCTTTTACAAAACTTCCTTCCTTCACACTCAAGCCCCATCGCTAACATGCACCTCTGCGCACGTTAGCAACCGGGCCCCGCCATCTCCGAGCTTTTTCGTCGCCCTCCCTCTCTAAATCTTTTAAGTTCTTTTAAAAAATCCACGCACGAAGTCGGATTAGGGTTAGGGTTTTTCTGTTTTTTAAATAATATTTTATTTTATTTTATTTTTTATCGGATGGGAACTAAGGTCACTGACGAACTCTTGTCCACCGTCCGATCAATCGTCGGCACAGACTTCTCCGACATGGACATAATCAGAGCCCTACACTTGGCCAACCACGATCCCAATGCTGCCATCAACATCATTTTCGACACTCCCAATTTCAAAAACCCCGACCCGAGACCGATAGCGAGGATGCCACGGAGGCCGGTCGTCGATAATGTAACCGTGATCGAAAACCGTAATGTGAGTGGTGGAGACGTAGATGTTGTCGAAGTTTTGAGCGAAAACGGAAACAGTGGAGGTGAGTGGTGGTTTGTGGGTTCGGGTGACGTGACGGGAATGTCGACGAGTAAGGGCAGGAAGCTGAGGCGCGGTGAAGAAGTAATGTTCACGTTCCCGAAGAGTTGTCAATTGAATTCTCCTTTTCCTAGTAAGGGTTTCGGGAGGGCGAGGCAGGCGGTGGTGGCCTGTTCCGAGATTGTGAGGTTTTCCACCAAGAGCGGTGGAGAGGTAATTCAATGTTATTCACTTGTTTTGGTTATTTGAATAAGATATTTTGTTTTGAATGGGGTTATTTGTGAATTTTGATGTAACTTAAACATCTTTTTTTTTTGTTTGGGTGAATTTATAACGGTTATGGGTTTGTGACAGATTGGTCGAATACCTAACGAGTGGTCTCGGTGTCTCATACCGCTGATGAGAGAGAAGAAGATTAGGATAGAGGGGTGTTGCAAGTCTGCTCCGGATGTGTTGAGCATAATGGATACCATTGTTTTGTCAATAAGGTACATTTCTTGAGAAGAGTTGAGTTTTACATGGCCGATCATATAGCATTTGTTAGACTTGATAAAGTGGGCAGTGCATTCGTGGTTCACTTTACTGTTTGATATGTATTCTTTTTGTAACTTGATATAAATTTTTTTATGTTGTGTAATGTAGTTGATGAATTTGAAGGTTTATTCATTTCAGAGTGTATATCAATAATTCTGTACTCCAAAAGCACCACCAGACCTCTCTTAAGGCAGGGGGCAGTTTATCTGACGACTCACTTTTTCATCCTCTCCCGAATCTGTTCCGGTTGCTTGGCATGACTCCTTTCAAGAAGGTGAAAATTTGTAATTTTTGTTTCTGAGTCTCTTTATTGGGGCAGTTTATTGGTTGATTGATTAGGCAGTGGCCCGTACAGCTAAATATTTAATTTGTGAATTGACATGCTGTTGGTTCCTTTGTTGTAAAAATGAAGTAGTCTACATTACTTTTTTATTATCTAAAGCTTTGTAACAAGCTTTTCCTTTTTGTCATTTGATTATATATAGGCAGAATTTACTCCAAGTGATTTTTACTCGAGGAAGAGACCTTTGGACTCAAAGGTAAAGAAGAATCACCCCTTCCCCCACCTCCCCAATTCAATGATGTTCTTTGTGTTGAAGGTCTGAAACTGATTTTGTTCGAACAGGATGGTTCTCATATCCGTGTGTCATTGCTACGTGTCAATAAGTGTAAGAGTCAATCTGAAAATGCTAATGAAGAAAATGTTGAGTGCATTTCAGACACCGATCTTGATAACATTGTTGGCACTGGGGACAGCTCCAAAATAGAGGTATTTGTCATGTAAGGATGCTGTGCTAGTGAATTCATGAATACTTAGGGTGGGTGTAATTACTCAACACTTGTTGTGTTTTAGGAAATGGAGCCTGCTAGTTCTTTACTGTGTGAACTGCGTCCCTACCAGAAGCAGGCCCTTCACTGGATGATGCAGCTGGAGAAAGAACGATGTGTGGATGAGGCACCAACAACCCTTCACCCATGTTGGGAGGCATATCGCCTGGCAGACGAGTATGATGTGTTATCTTGTAATTTGGTAATTTCTACTTATTATGAGATCATTTGTTTATTGGGTGTTTGTTTGTACAGGAGAGAACTTTTTATCTATTTGAATTCATTTTCTGGTGATGCTACGACAGAATTTCCAAGTGCACTGGAAATGGCCAGAGGAGGAGTATGCTCTCAAATAACCCAAACTTTGTATAGAAATTAAATATCTATCTTTTCATTACTGCTATAGTTTTACATTGTATTAACTTGGTATTGTATATGAAGATTCTTGCAGACGCTATGGGGCTTGGAAAGACTGTTATGACCATATCCCTCCTACTCACTCATTCAGAAAAAGGTGGATCTTCATGTAGTCGGTGCATAAGTCAGCCTTCTGGTGAAAGTATTGAAAAATGTGATATTTCTGAGCAATCACCAAATCATAGGACGAAAGAACCCAAATTTTCAGGCTTTGATAAGTGGACCAAGCAAACAAATACGCTTGCAAATGGTGGCAATCTAATTATATGTCCTATGACTCTTCTAGCCCAGTGGAAGGTATCTATTTTGCCAACTAGGTTGTATACTTTCTTATGCTGTATATATTTTGCATCTGCATTCTTGGACGTTGATTCTTTCTTGAGTATCAAAATATATTATCCATCTCACTGCTCTTAGTCATGTTATTTGTTTCTGGAGTCAATCTTAACATTTTTTTTTTTTTTTTCTGTTAACAGGCAGAGATTGAAACTCATGCACTGCCAGGTTCTTTGTCCCTGCATCTTCATTATGGACCAAGCAGACGAAAGGACGCAGAATTTTTAGCTCAGTGTGATGTGGTAATTACTACATATGGAATACTGGCTTCAGAATTTTCATCAGAGGTAGTTTTACATGGTGGTGTGATCTTATAATCGTAATTATTTAAACTAGATAAAGCAATGGTTTCTTCTATTTATACGTTTTCTTTGCAGAATGCTGATGACAATGGGGGACTTTTCTCAGTTCGGTGGTTTAGAGTAGTTCTTGATGAGGCACATACCATAAAATCGTCTAAAAGCCATGTATCCCAAGCTGCTGCTGCTCTTGTTGCTGATCGCCGGTGGTGTCTCACTGGCACTCCTATCCAGGTTCCTGGCTCACTGTTGGTTTCAATATTTTGTTTATGTTCTCTACATAATTTTCAATAGACTACTTATTTTTATCTGGATTTTTTTTCTTTTATTATGAAAATTCGATAGTGTTCACAGACAGTATAATAATGATTTAGAATAAGAAAATGAGAGAAAGATGAGAGGTAGAAATTGTGATTGATATCCACCAATGTATAGAATTTCTAGTATGAGGCCTAAGAGAGAAAAGGAATTTTCAGTTAATACAATCAATCACCCACTAATTGCTCAATTAATCATCTAGCTAATAAAATCAATTTATAGTTAATTTTACTCCTGATTGTAGTTTAATTGACAGCTGACAGCTAGTTTTAACAGTTAGGAAACAAATGGCAAGTTACCTCTTGTCTCATCTCTTTCTCTCTCTTGGTTTTATTAACATATATGAAAATTGAGAAATCCTTTCTACCAGTTGTGTCTTAGATTTCTGGAGGAGTTTGTTTAATTGTCGCATGGAATTAGTCCTACCTTGTTCTTCAAGCCTATATTCTGTGGCCCAAGTTTGATACTTATCGAGCTGCTCACTGGACACCCTACCTAGCCCCTTGATATTCAATATAAGGGGAGTAGCTGGTATCATTTGGTTAACATTCCTTTGATATGTTGCAATACCATGGGTGACATTATGCTATCTCTCCTTTTTATTTTAGAAGTCCTTATGGTCCTTCCATATTTCATATTGTACCTCTCAGCTTAATTGCAAAATGATTGCTAGTTGCTAAATGCTGTATTTTGCTTGAAGCATGCCATAAACATTCAGTTGACCTTTTTGACACTAGCCTTGTTCATTGTGTAACTTCTTGTGTGTCCATATAGATGCCTTGCGATTTACTTTGCATTATCAAAATCAATATGTAGACTGATTTTGCTCTAATGAGTATTTAACCATCTTGAGGGACATTCTTCTTGTCTGACACATAGGCTTGCATCATGAAATTTAGTTTCTTAAAAAATGGTACTCCTGAGCATCTAGTGTCCTGAATTATGATATTTTTATTTATTTCTTATTTATCATTTTTTTGGGTATCTGTTGTTGAAAATTGACATGCACTATTCATGTATTCTGCATTGGAGTTCTTTTTGTAATATGGATCACTTCAGATGTATAAAGCTAGTCAATTTGTAGATGATTTTAAAATTTCCATTCGGTGTCTTTGAATTCATATTTTCTTTTATCTTTACTGAGTTATAATATTTCTGACACAGAACAATCTGGAGGATGTATACAGTCTTCTGCGGTTTCTGAGGGTTGAACCATGGGGAAATTGGGCTTGGTCAGTCTCACTTCTCCTTCTAATTAAACATTGAGCATGATTTTTGGTGTCCCAATGTTGGCTTGCAAAATAATAAAGTTTCTTTTGCATGTTTTTGGAAAATGTTGTGGGATGTGGAACTATATAACGAGGCTTTATCGTCTAGGTTTTGATGTTTGCTTGATACCTAGGATTGGGGTGTCTTAATATGGGAAATTTGTACCAATGTTGTTGCCAAGACAATATTTTGTTCATTTATTTACTGTTGTTGCCAGCCTTTTAAACATTTGAGGCTGTGGGTTTGGAAAACCGTCCTTTTACAAAATTTCTAAGAGAGATGAAGGAAATTAAAATGGGATGAGTGGAAGAGTATCAATTGAAGTATTTCTGTTCAAGTGTTGAGTTCAGTTTTTCTGCATGCAACAACTTGAACTTGGAGAATATGTCCCTGGCAAAGAAAGAAACAAATCTTAGTGGTTTTATACATTACAATTTTTGGGTTTGACATGAAGTTTGCTGCCAAAATAATGGAACGTCTCATGTTATGTACTCAGAATGGATGTCTTTCATTCATGGACAATATTTGCTGCTCTCTCCATATATTTTAATACACTTGTCTGTCTTCCCCTTCTCTAGTATATATGTAGAACAATTAAAGTGAAGAAGGGGGGGGGGGGGGGGGTTTGTTTGGAGGTGGGGGTTTGAAAGCAAATAGCACACACAATCTGTTCATATTCCATTGTGAATTACATGTCCAAGTTTCTGAAACTTTGTTTTCTAGACATAAATGTGTGTTCTGAGTTTTCGAACTTTTTAATTCTACACTTAATTTAACTACCCTTTTTCCATTCTCTTATCAAATTCTAACACATGTAAACTCTATTTTACATTATAATATAGGTGGAATAAACTTATCCAGAAGCCGTATGAGGAAGGTGATGAGAGAGGGCTGAAGTTGGTTCAGTCCATTTTAAAGCCGATCATGTTAAGAAGAACAAAGTCCAGTACTGATCGAGAAGGAAGGCAAGTACACTGGAAAAAGACACAATATGTTATCCCATCTCATCTTTTTGGCATATTACATTCCTAAAAGTTTGTTTGTACAGGCCAATTCTAGTTCTTCCTCCAGCTGATACACAGGTAATTTACTGTGAACTGACGGAAGCTGAAAAAGACTTTTATGATGCCCTATTTAAAAGATCTAAGGTACTTTCTAGTGTTCTATACGTTTCTATTTAATCTAAGCTATCCTTGAAGTTAAATTTTTTATAGGAATCGTTCTAGTTATTTCATGCTAAACATTTTGATGGGGTTCTTTTCAGGTTAAGTTCGATCAATTTGTTGAGCAAGGACGGGTCCTTCATAATTATGCTTCTATATTGGAGTTACTTCTGCGTCTTCGGCAATGTTGTGATCATCCATATCTTGTAATGAGGTGTGAACCTTTTAACTTTTTTGTCCCTTTCTATGTTGGTTCTTATACTAGCATCTTGTTTGTTATAATCTGTCCCAGTATGGCGGTGGCAAATGCTGGTATTGTGGTATGCAAAATGTGGTGGTTGTTATTTGAGCTAAGTAGTGTTGGTGTGCTATAATAAATATTCAGTTCTATTGATTAGGTAATCTAGAAATGATCTTCCTCCAACTAGAAAAGTTTGTCGTATTCCTTGGTCAAGTTTTTTGAGAACTGCTGGTTTGGTCAATTTTTTTGAGAACTGCTGCTCAACTCTTTGTACTCAGCTTTGATACTATTAAAATATTGCTGTCTTATTAACATTAAAATGAAACAAAGGGCCAAAAGTAAAACCTGTCACCTCAAAACCTTTTTCTAGTAATTTTCAGAGTGATACTGGATAGAGAATACATGTCCAAAAACTGCACTGGAAATATCTGTATATGGAAGTGCTTAAAATTTGTTAGAAAATCTGTAAATTTTGATAATCTTCAGCTTCACCATATCTAAAACTAGTGCTCTGGCATTTCTGATTCTTCTTTATCATTGCTTTGATTTTGTTGTAGCTCCTTTGAGTATTATTTCTACCTATCGTATCATTGTCACTGTGCTTCAGTATATTAGTTTATGAAAATATTTTTACTTAAAAGACTATACTTTAATAAATTTTCATTCTGGCCTTAAACTATGACAGCCGAGACAATAGAAAGTGTTTTTTGGGTCCTTGTTCTTATTGTTAATTGTTAGACCAGACAGTGCTATGCATACTAGTCTACATACGTCTTCTTTATTAATAAAAAGGGAATAAAAGAAAAAAAAGACTAACTATAACTCTGATTGATGACTTTAATGAATCCAGTCGAGGTGATACACAACAGTACTCAGATCTGAATAAGCTAGCTGAACGTTTTCTGAAAGGCAGCGATAGGATTCCTGAAGGGGAATCCATAGATGTGCCTTCACGGGCTTACATACAAGAAGTTGTAGAGGAGCTGCGTAAGGGAGAGCAAGGAGAGTGTCCAATATGTCTTGAATCATTTGAAGATGCAGTATTGACACCATGTGCTCACCGCTTATGCCGAGAATGTCTTTTGGCAAGTTGGAGAACTCCTACTTCTGGTTTATGTCCTGTTTGTAGGTATATTGAAGTTTTTTGGCCTTCTTTTTACCTCCTTGTTCTCATATTAAGGCTTACATTCTGCTCTCAATTTTTTTTTTTTAATGATGAATTTTATTGGTCATACATTCAGAGCTTATGTTTACTTTTTGTAACAGGAAAGCCATCAATAGGCAAGATCTTATTACAGCACCGACTGATTGTCGGTTCCAGGTTGATATTAAGAAAAATTGGGTCGAATCATCTAAAATTACTGTTCTATTGAAAGAGCTTGAACATCTTCGCTCATCAGGTTCCAAGAGCATTCTGTTTAGCCAGTGGACTGCCTTTCTGGACCTCTTGCAGATTCCTCTTTCTCGGTAAATATATTTAACTGCTCAAATATTCTGAAGGAGTCTGTGTGTGTGTGTGTGTGTGTGTATTAATGTGTATTGAAATGTGAAAGAAACAAGAATTGTTCTCATTGAGAATCTTGGAGGAGCATATGTGATTGTGTGCGTATGCTATAATAGTCTTGCGTTAGGATATTCTATTCTAGAGAAGTTTAAAGTCATTGGAATACTTCATTCAATAATGAACTAACTTGGAGTATGTCCAAGTACTGCAATCACTGTATATAGGAACAATCTAGTTATTGTGTATTAAATTTGGCATAACTGAATGTTTCTGATCCAGTTAATTGTTATGCACATTAAATTCTGATAGTTAACTCTTTAATGCAATGCATCTTTTGTTTGTGTGTTTATCTAGTGTGTTTATCCATTATGCCATGTTTGAATGTCTTAGCTCCGTGATTCTTTGTCATGAAAGTCTTGGCAGTGTAGTTTGGTTATGAATAGTTATTTACACTTCTATCAAATATTGTGTTGTATTGGAGGTGGTTTGTTTTGGTCATCTTTCATACCTGGAATTAGTATATGATTATGGTTCTCATTTTCTATCCAGTAATAACATTTCATTTGTTCGACTGGATGGGACTCTGACTCAGCGGCAGCGTGAAAAAGTAATAAAACAATTTTCTGAAGACAAAAGCATCATGGTCAGTTACTCCCATTCTTTGTTTTTTGAATGTGGGGTTTTAATTAGTGTAATAGACAACCTGAGTTGATCATGCGAAACTTGGCGGTAATTGCTGCAGGTGTTACTGATGTCACTTAAGGCTGGTGGGGTTGGAATAAATCTAACAGCAGCTTCCAATGCTTTTGTCTTGGTATGCACAACATTAAGCTTATGAAATTATAAGGTTCATGCATGGTATAAAATAGCAGAAAGGAAGATTAGTAATTTATCAGTTTTAACTGATGATCAGTAAATTGTTTGTTTCAACTGTGGTTGTCTGTAACTTGATCAGTTCTATAATTAATCAGCTTCCAAAAGTTGTTTTCTGATTATTGGGAAATGGGATGATTATTAGGGAAAATGCATCTGTATTTAATTTGAAGGTGGTAGATTTGCAGTTTATGAAGTAAGATCATGTTTAGTTTTGTTTTAAAAAAAGGAAAAGTTATGTATTCTTTAGACAGGTTTGAGCAACTTTGCAAACGATAATGTGACATGTTCTACTCAGGAGCTACACCGTTAATGTTATTCTTCATAGAAGCTCAGCTGAGATTTTAATTTCTTCATGATATATGATGTATATGCATATTCAGTTTGACTGATGTATCAATGCTTGACACTTGTCCAGGATCCATGGTGGAATCCAGCTGTAGAGGAGCAAGCCGTCATGCGTATTCATCGAATTGGACAAACTAAGAGAGTGATGATTAAACGGTTCATTGTGAAGGTGCATTTTCTTTCTTGACTTGGCAGCAAAGCCTGGATTTTTGTCATGGACCTGAATTTTAAGTGGAAGCAGTCGGGATATAATTTCAAAATTTCCACTGTACATTTGAGTCCCATTGATGTTTTCTGATATCATTTGAATTTAATGCAATTTGAACGTTGGTTTAAAATTCTTAATGACAGGGAACAGTTGAGGAAAGAATGGAGGCAGTGCAAGCACGGAAGCAGCGGATGATTGCTGGTGCATTGACTGATCAAGAAGTTAGAAGTGCTCGGATTGAAGAACTGAAGATGCTTTTTACTTGAACCAGAAAAGAAAATGGAATTTTTTTGTCTACATCTCTTATCATGGGATGGTCTCCCTCTTAGATCAACAAGTTTGTAATTGACAAACAAAGAAGATAGGGTTGAAGTTTCATTTCAATCAAACAAGCATCTACTTGATAGTTTCAGAGCAAAGGAGCTATTCAGAAGTTAGTGTATGTATTTGCTTAACCATGTTAATGGGTATGTGTATAGTCAGGAAGGAAATGTAATTTGTTCAGGATGGAGAATTAGAAGGGAATTTGTATTTATCTTTATTCTGCTGAGATGATGTGATTCAACGTGACCGTTTCCTATAGCTAACTAAGTTCTCTTTAATTTGCTCCAAAAGGATTTTAAAAATATTAAAGTTTTAAAAAAAAAATCTCGACCTTATCATCTAATTCACTATTTACCCTAATTTAAGTGTCGTAATCTCCTGTTTGAATCATAACCTCTTAATTTAATTAAAATATTGTTTTAATTTAACCATATAAATTATTAGGGTAATACTGGATTGTCTAAATGAAAAGAAAACACGAGTCCACGCTGAGTTGTGCTTCTCATATTTCTCTACAAAATCGTAAGAGGGGTGGGAATAATTCTCTACATTGTGGTGGTCCCTCTTTATAGACTATCTTGTTTGATCGTGGATATGTTAGTAGATTCGTAATCCTATTTATGTTAAAAATTTTCGTCAAATTTAGTGGCAATGCATTTTGATGATCAGGTTCAAATTGTTCCTTTCATGAGTGGTATCTAAAAAAGATCTTATGGATGTTAATATAAAAAATAAGGTCATTATAATTCATATCAGTTTAAAAAATAAGAAGATGAATTGAATCCTGTAAAAATTATAAGTGAAAAATCCACTATTATGATCAGTGTTCTTATTTACAGGTACAATATCTATGGGATTACAATAATAAACAGTGAAATTGCAGAAAATTTAGGCTGACAAAAAGTGTTTAGAAATAGTATTATTTTGTTATGAAAATAATTATATTATTATAAACAAAGTTTGGGTTGTAACCATAAAGACATAAATGATCTCTTGGAGAGGCTGACGTTATAAAATAACCCATTTGCGAGATTATTGTGAAAATAACCACTTTAGGACAAAAATGCCCTTGTTAATAAGAGGAATTACAACCTGCACCCTAGCATCCGTTTCTTCTCTTTCGTTCTGTCCGTCGGCCCTTTTCATTCTGTTTGACAGCACCCTTTTCTTCTCTCTCCATCGCCGCCGTGTCATCTTCTGTGCGCCTCTGCCGCTTCAAGCTTCATCGATCATCTCTTCGTCTCTGTCCATTTCGACCAGACCTAGCCGCTTTATCGATCGACAGCTTCATCTCCGACGACCACCGGAACATTCTGCCTGTGAGTTCAATTTTGACTATCTTTACTTGTTTTCTTTTATCTCTGACTTCTCTCTAACATCAACTCTCAACTCTCAGATTTCGTTAATCTACTTTCAGTATTCTGCCGGAGCGGGATTGTGAAGAAGAGAGAGACTCGAGCTTTGAAGCTTTTCTGGGGTCTGTTTGTATGTACTTTCAATATTTATATGGAAAGTTATGTTCTTGAAATACTTCAATTTTTGAATTGTTATTGGTTTGTATTTATATTCATGAGCTGTTTTGTTTGGAACTTGAATCAGAAACTTGATGGGGGGTTTTTTATGTTTAGTCAATTGTCTTGGTGGGTAATTGTTATTGGGTCTGTTTTTATGTTCATGAGCTGCTGCTGTAAGTTGTATTAAAATCACCCACCTGCATTGTGTCAAATGAATCTCTCAACTGATTTTAGCTACGTATAGATGTTGTATTTTGGTTGATGTTTTTTGTTATTTTATTTCATGTAAAAAAGAACTTGTTTTAGGTATTGAATTCTCACGATTGATTGATTGATTGCATGTTATAAAAACTTGAAGGGGTGATCAATTTTCATTTAAATAAACAAAATCGTAAATAATAGTGGTCCGCGTTGCCATCTTCTGGATCAGCTGTCTGCTACTGTTTTGTCGGCCTTGCGTAATCAATTTATCATATTACTTAAGCTTATATTTCTTTGTGCAGAGGGAATCATGAATGGGTTTTAGCGTTTGATTGGTTGGGTGGTGTGAGTATGAGTTGCCAAATCAAGCTGTTGGACCAAATTGTGTCAAAATTGAAACATCCATACTAGATGCCTAAATTTGCTCATACATGAGGCACCCTATGGTTTATGATACATGAATGTTAACAGTTTTGTGTTTGCAGCTAGTATGAGTTCAGACAAAGAAACCTCTGTTGTTCCTCAGCGGCGGCGCCTTTCTTGTTCTACCTGCTTTGATGCACTATGGTTCTGCTATTGTCTGTATCATCACATTTTCTTTTGCTTCTGGGTGTTACAATTTTACGCTAAAACCAGTTATTATTTTAATGGGCAGCTCCAGTGTATCAGATGCAGCAGTATTATCGCCTTGGAGTTCTTGATAATTGTTCTAGTAAATGGGGTGCTCTTGTTGACTGTTTAACTCTTAAGACAAAACCTTCTTCCAAAGTTCAGGTCCCTTTTTAAACTTAACTACTTTTTCCTCTTCTAATTTGTTGCTCCCCGTTTCGTTCAATTTTTAGTTGTTTGCTTGAGAATAACGGATGGTTTTTCACAAGTAGAACAATAGTTTCTTACGTCTGATTCTTATTTCATCATTATGTAGTTATGCGTACATATTTGCAACTTTAATCCATATGTAGTAGGTCTGCAATTTGTATATAGCAAAAGTTGTTTTTGTGTGTCTGATCAGTTTCTTGTAATTCCTATTTAAGTTTAATTATACTTATATAAATGATCTAAATGAGCTTAGCTCATTGGCATTAATGTTGGATGGTTGCTATTATAATTGTGTTGTCGAATGAAAGTTTCAGCCCCAACTGTTGTTTTTATTGTTCCTTGAAGGTTATGATGTGACTGGAATCAAGATTATATGTACTTCATAATGTTAGGCTACTGTGAAATGATCTCGGTTGATCATAACCATTCTAGTGAAGTAACATCAAATGCTATTTCCGTATACGTCACCTGCTTTTTGAGTTTATACTTAGGCCCTTTTAATATGTATTATGGGTGCATCTTACATCTGTTTTGATAATCTTAGGAGATTACATTTTGTATTAACCAGAGTTTCCACTCAACGTATGCTTTCCTAGATGCTGGTATTTGAAGGTTTACACATGTTACCTCAGGTGTTGATTTCACGAATGTCTATCTATTTATGTGCTGTTATCTTTGTGGTTTTACAATCAATGATAATTTTATGAATACTTTGAACACTTTAACTGGTTGCGTTTTTCAAGTTGTGATAAAGAAGAGTTTCCTACCATTGATCGAGTTTTATGGATTGTGTTTTATGGATGTGAAAGAGTATCTGGAGATGATTAGTAGTCCTAATGACATAGACATAAAGGTTGTTTTTTATTTGTATGTAACAGTTTTATGAGGGATATTTTTGTGATAGATTTATTTGTCTGTCCAAAATTCTTTAAAGAACTTGTTGAGCTCACTTGTCATCTTGCCAATCTTGTTTGAGCCCATACAAGCTCTTTTTTTACGTGCACTCAAGATACTTTTTTTCTTAGATTTTTATTTTTTCTACTTACTCTCTGTTTATCATTTCCTCTAATGTATTATGGAGAAACAAAGTCTTCATATTAAACTATTTATATCTCCACCTTTAGGGAGACAATAATATCATAATCAAGACACTTATTACTTCTAAATGCTTCAAAAACAATTGCACATTTTGCTGTCTGCGAGCTGTTTATTCATTTTTAACTAGACCATCCTTTTCTTCTTTAATGTTCACTTGCCTTGAGGCAGTTTCACCATCCATAGGTGGTCCTTATGCTTTGATGCGATTGTTTCCAATTCTCTTGCATGACTTGAAGCTTCTGCCCTTGGTACAATATAGTTTCATATTTGAGTTTCTAGCTCTCATTCCTCAATAGGCATTGTATACTCAATGTTAATTTTTTGGTATAAAATTTGAACTTATGCTTGTTTGAGAGCTCCTTTTTAGATAACGTACAATTGTGTAATTAAAGTCTAATTAAAACATATTGTTGTTTTTAGTGTTGTGTTGGTGATCTTAACTTGTTAGGGGATGATTTAAACTATTTAATCTTGCTGTTTGTTAATAGTAAAATATGATTCCTGATTTTTTCTCTTCAAGGGGAAGAGTTCTTCACAAAATAAAGAAGAAACAAAAGTTTTGTTCAAGTTGGTAGTTCAATTTATTGTCTTTAGTTTGTGGTTGGATGGTTTGTCCGTTATGTATTGGTGTTGGCTATTGTTGATAACCTGTGGTGGTGGTGATGTATTCGATTCATGTGAAGACGGATATTGTTTTGATTGTGTGTATGTGGCCTTTTCCTAGGGCAATCTCGTTTAGGATGGGAAATGGCAAGTCCTATGTCCACTATACATCATGACATCTTAAGAATATCTCTGTAGACAGAGCGTTTGGTTTTCAGTATTCTTCATCATATTCTGTTTTCACTCAAATTATGTTTTCAGATTACGTTTTTGGCTAATCCATGTCATCTGTGCCCTGGAAGTAATCATCAAACATTTTGATTTCAGGAAATTTTGGAAACTCGTGAGAAGGCGAAGCCCCACATCTGGACTTTCCGGACACGAGAAGAAGCTGCATCCCACTGGCAAGAGCTATTTGGACAGCAAGACGAAATGGAATGATCATTACACAATTTTGTTAATTCAGTTATGAAAGCCAATGACCTTGTTCTTTTTAAGAGTCTAATTTTTTAAGGTGTAGAAACAATAGTGCCAAGTGTGCAAATATTTTGCTCAAATTTATATCCAAATGATGTGGTATGTGAGTTGTCAATACCACATTAATTATCATATAATTTTATGTCATATTATCATATAATTTTATGAATGACATAGTGTTGACAATTATACATTATTGGAGTAGAAAACCCAATACATTTAGATTATACATTTTAGATTATCCTTAATCGTTTCACTAGTATTTATAAATATGCTACTATGCGAATGAGCTATATTAATATGCGGATAAATAATATCAATTTGAAATTTTGATATAAATTTTAAACTTTCATATTTGACTTATCTATTTATTGTCTATTTATTACAATATTGGTAATTGTTCAAGTATCAAGAGTAAATGATTATCATTGGATTTAAGACTGGATGAATGATAAAATGTTAAAAGACACTTATTTTTCGTAAAAGGATGGAGTAAATGTAACTCCATCTTATCTAAAATGTAAAATTTGTTTTTATTTAATATTCTTGAATTGTCTTACATTTATTAAATTTGGGGATTATCAATTACAGAAATACATATTTTTGTTTCGAATGTCTGTCCCACCCTATTGTCACTGAGATTTCAATGTAACTCCTTTATACAACAATAAAAGACCTTGTTTAAAAAAATAATAATAATAAAAAATAAAAGACCTTGCCATTTAAATTAGTTAGTGTTTCCATAATTTTTTTATAGTCCCTAAATTCAGTGACGGACTCAGAAATCTATTGGGAGGGGGGGAGGGGGACACTTTTATATAATAATTATAACATAAAAAGACTAAATTATATGAAATGTTCTTTATAATATTTATTTCTATTGTTAGAATGAGATTATATGAAATAAACATAACTAAAATACATAGATTTTTGGGTAATAAAACAGTAGGAGATATATAATTTTACTTCTTACAAGATTGTAAATAATTTTTTTTTTTAAAATAACATTCTTAATATAAGTATAAAATCAAAAGTATACCAATTGTGAGTTGATTGTGTATTAGCTTCTTTTTCTTAGTAAGAGAAGTTCAAATTTCATATTACTAAAAAAAAAAAAAAACTTAATTTAGGAATATGTCTCCTTTATGATGAGAGTTGTTATTCAAATTGTAAATAAATATATGTAATAAAACTACATATATTTATTATTAAAGTTACTAATCAAACTACATTTATAGTCTTTTATCTAATAAATGTATGTGATTTATAACAAACTAAAGTAAAATAAAAATAAAAGATAAAAACAGTTATAATTTATTTAAGTTTTTTTATTTATGAATTTTATCATATAAAATAATTTATGTAAAATAAAAACAATTCATATCAATAATCGTGAGTAAATTAAGACCTATTAAGATTAAACAACACTATATATTTTATTCTCTAATTCGTGTAAATATGATATAGTTTGCAATAAAAAAAAAAAATCGAAATGAGTATAATAATTTGTGAAATTAAAATATTTCAAATTTGAAGATCAGTTTATAATAATGGGGAAAAAAAAAAAAAAGAGAGTGAGAAAAAAAATGTTTTGATAGGGGAACAAATTGAACCGTAATGGGAAAAAAAATTGAGAAAAAGCAACATGTTTTGATAGAGAAATTGATTGAATCATGGTGGATGGAAGAAAGAAAAACAAGATCCAAGAAATAAAAAATAAATAAATAAAATTATGAGACAAAACAACATTTATAAGTGAATAAAAAAAATTAAAAAAAAAAAGCAACGTTTGTTAGTGAATAGAAAAAAAATATGTGAGACAAAGGAAAATAAATATTTATGAGATAAATGAGGATTGAACAATGGTTGGGTCTAGAAAGGAAACTAAGAAAGCAACCACAACCAATAAAGCCTGTCAAAATATTGTACTTGTATTTGACATTTTATTTATATAATATGTTAACTGACTAAAAAAAGGAGAAAAAGCAAATTCTCTTCAATGGGGGAGAGATCGAACCTTAGCATTTTGCAGCAAAAGGTGAGCTGCAACCATGAACTAATTATTTATATATCACAATGAACTAAATATGTTTATATATTATTTATATACTAATTAATTGTCTCCCCTAGTCCAATGGTGGATCCGCCCCTGCCTAAATTGTTGTTAAATATAATTTTTTTACTTGGGCTGTTGTATTTAACTTATTGGTTTTTCAGATTTTACAATTTACCTTAACATAGACAATCTAATTGAATCCATCATGCGTCACAAAAACTTTAGAAACGAGTAGATAAAAAAACTTGAATTAATAAAGGAATACTTCATTTTGGTCTTTTTTTTTTTTCTCAAATGATTAATTTTAGACCGAATTTGCATTTTTGGTTGTGGAATGTGGAAATTAGCAAAATAAGCCTTATGTAATAACAAAATTTGGTTTCTAGCCATGTGCAATACTTTTCACATTTTTAATCAAAATTGAAAATTAACTTTCAACCAAGGTTCTTTTTTTTTTTTTTTTTTTTTGTTTGGTGAAAGCTAACATGGAATGAGGTGAGATAAAATATTACTATGTGTTTTGAACATCTACTTTTAAAAACAAGAAACAATTAATTCTATAATGAAGGAAGAAAATTACTCATACAAACATAAATACAAGTTTGGTGGGAATTAAACCCCAACCTCAGGGAAAATGAGGAGATATACAATAACTTGGGCTAAGAAGTGTTGTGTCTTTATTTTCTTATTTTCTTTTTTTATGTACCATTTTGTCCCTAATTTCTCACTCTTAAATAAAATTTACTATGATATCTATCCATATATAGCTCTGTTTCTCAATGGATTTGTGTGAGGCACTAAATAATAAGATGTGGGGATAAAAAATTGTTGAAAAGCTTGAGGAAAAAGAATTTCAGAAGCTTTTGAAATTGAGGAAGAATCTATCCATTGTACATGTAAAACTCTTATGTGAATTGCATTACACCTTTGTTAATCATTTAGTTGGTGGGTAGTGGTTTATTTGTTGCAGTGTATGAACATGTTGGCTGAAAAAATTGAGAAACACCTAGTGAAGCTCAAGTAATAGTATTTTACATTGCAAACTTGCTATTTTGCAACGCCAAATACAATATAAAAAATTAATGCACAATGTGAAACATTTGAGAAAAATAACCTCACATGAAACATCTAGAAAAAAGTAGTCCAATGTGAAACATTTAGATTTTTTTTTTTTTTTTTAATTTTTTTAAAAATGGTATGGTTTGGTCAATTTATAGTCCAAATTCATCGAGTCTAGACCAACCGTTAATCGAATACCTCTAGATACATTTTATGCTACTACATATCACATTCAATACTTTCCTTTAAAGTAGTAAATATAGTAAATATGAGTTATTATCATTCCCCCCACTGACCCCTTCGTAGATGATCGCTGAATCATCAATTTTTATTTTTATTTTTTGAGGATTTTAAAAAGGTCAAAAAACTCTCTAAAATGATATTAATTCAAGTTAAAAAATGAGTAAAATGATGTTTCTTGAATTAATAAAGAGAAAAATAATGATTCATTAATAGTTGGAAGGGAAAATAATGATAACTCTATTAAATATTGTATTTGGCATTTATTAGATTACATGTATATCTAAAATGAGCTCAACATTTGATATAAAATTTAAATAGAAAAACTTTATTTTAATCCCTGTGGTTTTAAAAAATATTAGATTTTTAAAGCTTTTTTGGGAACAACTCTTTTTATTTCCAATTTTTTCAAAACTCTTAAAAAAAAATCAAATCATCAGTCAACTAATTGTCAACATTAACAGAATGGGTTAAAAAAACATTTTTGCTTTTGACAATTGTTAATAACACATAAGTTACTAGATTATCCTCATAAAATAATGAACTTACATGTTAAATTGCCTAAAATATCCTCTAATTTATGTTGTTAAATTATAATTTAAATTGCTTAAAGTTACTGTTGACAGTCAGTTGACTAACAGTTTAGACTATTTTAAAGAGTTTTGGAAAAGTTAAAGTTGAAAAAAACTATTTTCAATAGAGTTTTAAAAATTTGATATTTTCTGAAACCTCAAAGATTAAAATGAAATCTCCCCAATTTAAATTGCTTAATCATAATTACCTAAAGCCAAATAAAACCCATATTCATTTGCCTGAACCTAATCAAACCATAGTAATCTAATTTGGTTTGATCCGGTTTAAGAAAAAATTGGTATAAATAAGTCCTTTTTCTAGGATCGAAAATTTTGGTTTAGTCTGGCTATTTCCAAAAGAGTTTTAAAAACTTGATATTTTCTGAAATCTCAAAGATTAAAATGAAATCTCCCCAATTTAATTGTTTAATCATAATTACCTAAAGCCAAATAAAACCCATATTCATTTGCCTGAACCTAATCAAACCACAACAATCTAATTTGGTTTGATTTGGTTTAAAGAAAAAATTGGTATAAATAAGTCCTTTTTCTAGGATCGAAAATTTTAATTTAGTCTGGCTAATTCTAATTGGAACTAACTAGACCAATGCCAAACATTGGGTTCAATATTATAATAATGTTGTTCAACCCAAGAAGTACCTAAAAATCAACTCAAATAATTATAAGTGATTTATCCTAATCTTATTATTTATCAGATCATCCTTGTGATTTACATGAGAATGAAAAATCACTTATCATATCATATGAGTTGAACTTTGAGTATCTATAGTATTACATTTAATATTAAATTTGTTAAATTTATGTCTGTAGTTGCATAAGGAGTTATTAAGAATTTCATCAAAACTTATTTTAAAATAAGAACTTCATCAAAATTAATAATAGGTCAAATTAAAATATAATTGAGTATTTTAATTAAATTTATTTATTTTTTAAAAATGAAGTGTATTCAGAATAAGTGTGTCAAAAAATTAATAAGACAATTTTGGAACAAAATACAATATCTTTATAGAATTTTTTTATCTTTAACTTTTCAGGATTGATGATGCGTTTACTTGCACACAATCCGAATAACTTGAAATTAGAACGATCTAAAATAAGATTGGTCTGAAGTCAGATTGATATATTAGAATCAAAATAATTTATTTACTTTAGTTATAAGAATCATTATTGAAAATAACAATATTCATTTTGAGATATTTACTTTAAATTATAATCGGAATAGATTTTTAAAGGTTACAACAAAGCCTTTAATTAAAAATATGTATTCCTTTGGTTTTTTTGAAAGAAAATTATGTTTTTTTTTTTTTTTTTTTGGTGTCATCAAGAAATATGTAATTTTATATAATAATATTATGCTTATTAAAATTTTTAATAATAATATTTTTTACTAATAAGTCAATGTTATCTACTACACCATTGATAAAGATAAAATAGGTTTTTCTCACTTTTTTTTTTAAAAAAAATTCCATTTTTTTTTGTCTTTAAATAAGGGTACATAAGACTTTTTAAAATTTAAAACGAATGAAAATGGAAATCCTAAGTGGGGTGGGAGAAATGGTAATCCATTCCACAACCCTAAATTTGTGTAGGATCTACATTTTTCATTCTCATTATAGATTAATTTAGAGCAAAAAAACACCAATAATTATATTCATTCCTCATTCTCATTCCCATTTTCTAATCTCTCAAGTAAATACACTATGAAAGAATTTGGAAGGAGTGTATGGAGAAAATTTCACAAATTTATTGTAAAAGTTCCAAAAAAAATATTGCGAAAAACATGAAAGTTTAGAGTATCTTCAATGCTTTTACGGATTGTGCTTTGAAAAAAAAATATATGTTATTAATGTCAAGAGATTTATTTTTTTATATGACATAGGTATCATTTGATAGACAATCAAATTAAAAAATTGTTTTTCAATACTTCTATGTGTATTCATTTAATGCCTTCACGTGTTTCTATTTAATGCTTTTATATTTTTCATTTATTTTTTTTAGACTTTTAATTAGATTTGACAATTATAATTAAATAATTATTGATTTGCTGATATAACTGTTTAATGTATTCTCTAAAAATAGATAGTCATATTGATAATGTATTTTTTTTTTTTTTTTGGTGTTACCTCAGCTTGACATTAATGAATGATAATTATATTGAAGATGTTTATTTTAACTCAATGTTTATTTATCCCATGGACATGTAATTTTTTTTTTATAATTCATGAAAGCATTGAAGATGTTCTTAAGGGCATTTCCATTTCAGAGATGCATTGCCATTTTAGGGAGATATTGCCATTTCAAGCTTATCTTTATAGTACATAAAGATTATATTAGGTAATTTATCAGAATTAACCAAAAATAGAATTGTATCATAAATGCACTTGGTTTACAGCTTTTTAATGCACTTAGTCTACAATTTTTAATGCGGTTTGTCTATGGTTTTGTTTTCATTCCTTATCAAGGCTAAACTGTGAAGACAACAATACCCTTCATTTTACTTAAGTCGTAGTTTAGAGAAAACCACTTGCTTTGAAGACAGATAATCGATTGCCACATACAATTATCAATCGTCCAACCAAACCAGCAAGTGTGCGGCACATTATCATCTTCGTCGGCGTCAAAAAGGTCATTTCTCATTTGCTTGCTTTGCTTTGATTCATTGTTCTTAATTGATTTTTTTTCCCAAAAATAGGATAGATTCTTAATTAGAGGCCAATTTTGAGTAGATTTAATTGTTTAGAAGTGTGAACATATTTCATTAGTAAGGAATTGAGTTAATAGATTGATGATTTTGCCCCGATGATGTCAATCCCATATAGTTGTGACCCCTATGCTAATAGAATTAGGGATTTATATATGTTTTCGTGCTAATTTTGTTGTGGATTTTCGATTTGATTGCATTTGTACTTTGATTTACTAGATTATATGTGTGAATTTTGGGAAGATTTGTAGTATATGATTCGTCAAGTTATATAGGTCTAATGTTGATATCATTAGGTAAAATAGATTTGCTGTTGATAACATTAGGTTGTTGACTAGATAATTTGTTTGAATAATGTGATATTTTAAACGCATTTTCATGTCAATTCAATGTATGCATGACAAAATCAACCACTTTGTCCCCATTTGTAGGTACCCACTTTATTTGAAGCAGCTTAGAGCGTTCAAATTAAATATCGAATTGGAGTTGGATCAATAGATAATCGGAATAGGTTAAACACGTCTGACTTGCCTTACTCAAATTATTCAATCTATTAATTTTTTTATACAATAATATCATTATTATTATTAGTATTATTGTTGTTGTTATTATTATACCTCATTTTAAAGTGTTGTGCATTACTGAGTGATTTTTTCTCTTTAGAATTTGTTTAAATCTTTATATTTAACAGAAAATATAAAGACAAATAAACATATTATAGCGACTTTGTGAAAGTTGGAGTTCTTTGAGACGATGGGTTGCCAACAACTTGGACCACTTTAAAATGAGCCCAATTTGACCCAGTCCATTAGATCCCATTTCCAGGCTGGGCAGGTCCTTGTGGCTTGATCTATGTGTTTAGCTTAAAGGTTGCCTAACAGTTTTAGTGTAGCATGATTTGTTTGGAATAGTGTCAAGCCCAAAGCCTGATTGGTCATCAAAAGTTTCCTATCTAATTTCAATCAATCCATACTATTTCCTATAATATTTAGGCATAGATTGGGAGATAAAGACTTAAAATTTTAAGTAAAGTTTACAACTTTGATGGTTTAAATGGTTTATTTTTTATTATTTATTTATTTATATATTTTTATTTTGAAAAATATTTTCCTTATTTCAATTGGTGAGAATAAATGCATTTATTATATTTATTAACACTATGTTTAGATTAATAATAATGATGATGATGATGATGATGATGAAAATAACATTAATTATTTTAATAATGTGTAATCTTATCATATATTTATACATTTTTCTTCAATCCTATCATACACCAAACATGGAATTTAATCATATATAATCTAATCCAGTCCAATCCAATCTAATATGGTATACCAAACACACCCTTAGTGTAAATCTACATGTTGATATACATGAAAACAAATGACATTAAATTGATTTTATATTATGATATTCTCTTGAAAGCTCAGGCAATACTTTTGAACAGTGCATGAACACTTCACATCATTCAGTCACAATAAATTGTGTTTTCAGGCCCTCTTCATCAGACCATTGTTTATAATTCAAATCTTCAACTCAATCTTCTCCACACTTAATTGCTTGGGAAACAAGAAACTACTCTCTCACCCTCTCGTTTCAGGTTTTTTCACTGCAGAGAGAAGAATCCGACTCCTAGCGGTGAAGTGAAGGTGAACATGAAGACAAAGAAGAAGATGGTTAGTAAAAGAGGAGGATTAATCATTCTTGATAACCAAGCTAGAGAAGTAGAAAGCAAGAAAGCTGAAGGTACATCGAGAAATGAAGATAATGCTAATGCAGACATGGAGTTGTCTCCCAATTTAGCACTAACAGCCAATGTTGAATCTGCTGTACCGATGAATTCTTCAATGAAACGTTCTAGAGGTCGGCCAAGGGGTAGCGGGAAACTACAAGTCCTAAGTCGCATAGGTGAGTTGTTTTTGTTTTTAGAGGTTACCCTTGACTTGCATTGGTGAATGTGCATGATTATATTTTAAAATTACTGATTATATTTATTATATATGAGCAAGATCTAATATAATAAACACAATCAGATATAATACAATTGGATATAATAAATAGGTAATCAAATATAATAAACACAATCAGTAATATTAGAATGTAATCAATCATTTAAGTGTTATCGGATGTATACATATCTAAATGTATTATAGAATGTACCTATATATGTGTTTGTGTGTATGCGATATAAATGATGCATGTATATATAAGTTATTTAATTTTAGATGAAAATGAGATTAGATAGTACTAAGGGTAAAACCCTGAATAGTATATTAGAAAATCTCTTTGTTGAAATCCATTAAAATATCTCCTTCATATTATAAAAATGACCATATTTTTACTTAGAATATGAAAAAGAACCTTAATATTTTATAAATTTGTCATTCAGGATGTGATTGTTTTTTAAATTTTATTCGATAAATACTTCTGTCCGTTTCTGACAAACGAAATGTTGTTGCCTGAAGGTGGAGAGTTTGCTGAAACAGCTGGAGGAAAACTCTTTCATCATTTTCTGGAAGTGCTTGAAGGAGCGGTAACAATTTATTGTACTTGAGTGACAACTTAGTCGTTTTGTTATAGTGATAGAATTTTCATTCTAGATGGTTTGTTGAGATTCTTCTACAATTTTGACTTGTAGGATCTTGCTAGTATTCTAAAAGCATATTTTGAAAGCACTTCCCGAGCAGTTTTTGTTAAATCAGCTATCGGCAAGGTTTCTAACGTTACTTTACGCCCACCACGGCGTCCCAGTGGTGCTGGTTATACAATTCGTTTTGAGGTAAGTTTTCTTTTTTGTCTAATCTATTTTTGTGGATTCTTCCTCACTTTTTCAGTTGAGACCAAACAAGATTTAACTCTATAACGTTGTTTGGGAAACGACTCCCAAACGAGAGAGAGTAACTCACATAAGGTGAGGAGACAACCCACACATTTTAAATGATGGGAGAAAACTTGTTTTTATTTCTAGTGAGAGTTCAAACTCAGAGCCATGAAGGCACCAAAGTCAGTTGGCTTACCACCTAGGCTACTAACCAACTCTCCGGATTCTTCCAATTTTATATTTCATTTTTTCATGTCGTTTGTACGGCAAACCCTCCAACTTCTGGCAATCAATTTCTATCCCTGCATTTTGGGAGGAAACCTACGGTGTTTACGGCACAGGATATACATGATTGGGAGCAGAATGACTAGCATGAAGAACTTGAATGCATACATTTGAAAATGGGACCATTGTTGTACATTAGTATTTAATGACAAGCATATATTATAATTTATTCGCTTTATACGTATAGGGTATATGTGAAATTGTGTCCCTGACCGGAACATTTAAACAAAAAGGAGAGAATAGCTCGACTCGCCCAGTTGGCACTCTAACTATTTCAGTAGCAAGAGCTAATGGGGAAGTTGTTGGTGGTATTATTGCAGGTCCATTGATTGCAGTAACCCCGATTCAAGTAAGTCTTACATTTTCATATCTGAAAAACTAGCTATCATTCAATAACTAATTAAGATATCAATGTCACTGTATTTTATTTTTACCTTTTTAACACATATTTAATCTGTTGACCTTAATGTTGCATTGCTACTTAAGTTTGATGTTACTAATTTTATGGAAAGTGTTTTGTTAGTGTAAAATAATATTAAGCCTCTTATATTTATATATATATATATATATATGACATATTCTACAATGCACTTGGGTATGAATACTATGGGTACACCTGACAATTACAAATGTGTGATTGCATTATAAAATTAGTGATTATATTTATTATATTTTATTATAACTAAATAAGTCAGATTATATTATATAAGATCTGACTCATTAAAATTTGATTCGATTCATTTAGTTATAATCAGATATAATAAATTAATACAATTAACAATTTTGAAATGTAATTAGTGTCGAGTGTATCTGTAATTTGAGTGCATTCTAGATGTTCCTCTATATATATATAAAACTTTTATAGTCTGTGTATCCTAACTTCAAAAAGTTAAAACGAATCAATCAAATTTATATATTGCATTTTTTCTCTTAAAACAAATCCACTCTCCTATTTAATTCAAATGCAACAGATGAATTTGATTGGTTAATTCTTAATCAAATTCATTCATTGCATTTTTTCTCCTAAAATAAATTCTCTCTCCTATTTAATATAAATGCAATGAATTTGATTGGTTCATTCTAACTTTAAAATACGAACGAACCAATTAAATTCATCAATTGCATTCTCTTTTTTAAAATAAATTCTCTCCCTTATTTAATAGAAATGTGACGTATGAATTTGATTTACACGCGTGCGCACACACGCACAAGTACTATGAGGTGCAGCAAGCAGTAGTATAATAGGTTTACAATGTTGTAACGCCCATTTAACTTCCATTTTGATGAGACTAGTATTAATTCACACTCACTCTGGCTTTGTTACGATTAATCAGGTTGTTCTGGGTATTTTCGAGCAAGAAATCCTTAAGGAGAGAAAGAAATACAGGCGGTCAAATGATTCGCGATGGAATGCCAATAACCACAATGACCGACAGATTGTAGAAGTTAGCGAGCACAACTCCAAAACACCAGATCATGACAACCCCAATACTGCAGATGACAGCTCCGAAGCAACAGTTGATGATAATAACCTCGAAACGACAGAAGAAGACAATGAAGCCTCAACTACACCTGCGGAAAGTGCAGGCTCAAAAGAAGCAGACACTGTCATGAATGACCAAACCTCAACTGCTGCTTCTCCAAAAGGTGATGAGTTAGAATTGCAGGCGTGGAAGACAGAAGAAAACAATGAAGTCTCAACTATACCTGCGGCAAGTGCAGTCTTAGAAGCTGGCTCAAAAGAAGCAGACGCTGCCATGAACGACCAAACCTCAATTGCTGCTTCTCCAAAAAGTGGTGAGTTAGAATTGCAGGTGTGGAAGCCTCCTACAGATGAGGAAGTGAACTATGAAACATCAACAACTCCAATCTTAGCACTTGATCATCACTATAAAGAGGCAGATACTGTCGTTGTTGAAAAAGAAACCACATTTCTTCCTGCTGCTTCTCCACCACTTAGTATTTCTGACTCCACAGTGCAGGATGACGCAGGAAACTTCGATATACTGATGCCTCAACACTTGTCAATCCATGGAGAAGAAGCAGACCAAGGCTCCATTCCTGCTTCTCCACATGGTGTTGGTGGGTTTCCAATGGAGGCATGGTCCCCTCCACCAGCAGACCAAACAATAGCTCCAGATGCTGCTGGGAGTCCGGAGTAGCCATGAGAAATGAATACCTCTATCTTGAGTAGGAGGAAAAAGCTTATATGGCTTTCATTTTGGGCAGTTTAGACATTTGAAAATAAAACAACTGTTTCTTATTGTTGTTAATAATGTTGCCCTCATGCAGAATTGGAATATTTTTCTATAATTGCATTTAGGAGGCAACAATGTTTTTAGTTTCCAGTATAAGAACTCCATCTTTGGATTTTCAGACAATTATGGTTTTGAAACTTCCAGATCTAAATTGTTGGATTTGTTTGATATTGCTCTTCTGCTTTGTATGTTTGTTCTCCAATTGTTTTGGATTTAATCACTGAACAATATGCTTGATGGCAGCTTTAGAGTTGTAGTCTCCTTTAAATATACTTCCTCAAGAACTAAAATGGAACTGGAAAGATCCAAAAATGTTTGTCATTGTCTTGGAAGATAAGTGTTACCAGCTAGTAATTTGACAGGGGATGCTATAGAGAAATAATAGATTCATACTACTGCAGGTGTATATATGGAGAGATTATATGTGCAAGAATTGGGGAACAGTTTTTGACACTTCAAATGGTCTGGATTAGATCGTTGTCCATTATTTTCTTAATTTTTGGTTCTCCTTTCTATCTCCAACTTTACATTTTATGGTGTGTTGCTATTCCCTCATTTTTTATACTTTTTATAATGGTTTCTCTTGTCTTATATATACCATTTTTCTCCTCATTCAATCTTTTTCCCCTCTCATAAACTCTTTAAATATTTTCTTCTCAAAGTTCATTCGAGAAACTCAATATTATTTATCATAATTCATGACCACCATCTTCTCCATGTTGGAAACCTAAAATATTTGGGCATTAAGGTTCTAAAGTTTTAAGGTGACTCGTCTATGATATATATATATATATATATATATATATGCATACAAGACTTGGGATTATAAATCAAATTACACTACCCAGTTGAAATTACAAGTCGAAAGGTTAAAATGTTACTCCAAAATATTTTATCAGTCCATATATGTTACTAAGAAAATAATAAGACTAGCACATTAATATGAAATTACTTCCAATTTGCTTAGTCGAATCTTGATTCTTATATGGTGGGGGTGTGTATTAATAAAAAATTTCCTTTTTAAGTGGCGTTGCGGCCGGAGTTCACACACTTTTATTGTTTTTATGTACTTTACATAATTATGAAACACTTAATTTTATAGATGATGCTTTTGTTTCTCCTAATTAACTAGGATTTGGATGATTGGTTTGATGTATAGTTAATTATGTGTTACTGTATTTAAGAGTTGAACACCATTCAAGATGTGATAATTAGGGAAAGGAAGTTACAGCGGTGGTAGGATACAGTATCTATGCATTTTTTGTTTTGTGATCAGTATTTCAGTGGCAAACTTTTCAACATTATTTTTAATCAAATAATCATGAATTTCAACAGATTTCTTTATATTTTGGCACAATTAATATTTATGAAATATTAACCACATAAATACTAAAATAATAATAACTCCTAATAATAAAGTACGTCTGTATATCAAGTCCATCAAACTCCTTACATTTGAAGTCTACCAATTCGACGAAAGACTCATCACCACCGTACTCTTCTCCTATTCCGGCCCCTGTTGTAACTGATTATCAGCCCTTTGTGACTATAGTCTGCTATAATTTGGAGCATCCGCTTTAGGGGTGTCAGCAAAAGTACCCATAGCTTACCAAAATTATTAAATTCAAGATATAAATAATTTTCACAATAACAGGACATCATCAGATGAAATGATATGAGTGGAGAAAACATCATATTATATTATATAGTTGCATATAAATATAATCTGTCTGGTTCATCGGGTCAGCCTGCACTAGCTCAAAGGCCCTGATCATACATTAGCAAATAACCTGTAAGTTTTGGCATCAAGGCCTATTTGTCTAACTGCTGCAATGGCTGCAATGACCGCCAGTGCTGAGAAAACAACCACAATGATGAAGTTTAACCAAAATATGGGGCTCCGCTTTGATGGCTTAAATGTTAAGTTGAAGAAAACCACTGGTAAGACAAAGTCCAGTGGCATGAATCCAAAAGCTCCAATGACCGAGTTGATATCTCCGAAAAATGGCAGCATTGCTGCTATAATTGTAGCTATGATGACTGATAATGACCGAGAGATTACCCTTGGAAATACATTCCGGAGAGAAAACTCTTTGCTCATTGGATCCGCAAAGGTTCGTTCCAGCACTTCATTTGTTGGCTGCAAGTAAACCTGAAATAAACAATATACTTAACACGAGTATCCGAATTTTTTGAGAGAGGTGATTATAGAAAGAGTTCTCTTAGTTACTTACCACACCAACAGCTGACAGTTGGAGAATAGTGAAAATGTTTATCATGAAAATAAACCCTTTGGGCACCAGAGGTTTGCCATCATCCAAGAAATTGCTAAGAATAAGGCCTTCAGATTGGTTTCCAAATGCCCAATAGCCAGAGATGGCAACACTGAAGAAAGTTACAGTTACTACTGCATAACAAACACATAGTCCCTTGAACATCTTCCCTTTCACTGGTGGTGAAATGGTTGCCTACAAACAGAATTTCATATATCTATTATATTCCAATAAATTTGGTGTGCACCTAATTTTGTATCATGTTAGGGTGCCCACCCATAAATATCCATATCCATTTTACTAATACTCCCACCTCTAAAATTTGAATATTAAATTATTACTATAAACACCCAATCTTAAAACAATAATACCCAATAAAAGCAAGTTAAGGAATGTATTTATGGGTGGCAATATTGGCACCCATTATTTTATTCAAAATGGTACACTAGAGTGTATAGCACTTGAAAGTAGTCCAAAACCTGAATTTCAGGAATGATCCCATTGCCAAATGTTGTGGCAATGATGGCAATAGCATTGAAGATCCCGAAAATACGACTTTCAGTATTGCCATTTAGAGAATAGTCCTTTTTCGGCCCCTTGGATGAATTTCCTGACAAAAATAAAATAATGGATTATTTCACTACGGTGGTATTTTTAATTTTCTAAATGATCGATCAAATTTACTTACCAATATAAATGGAGCTGGCTGTGGCACAGGCACTATAGGTCAGGCACAGAACCATGGACACCAAGTTGATGTACCTTAGTGAGTGAAAGGATGGGATTTGAGCTAAAACCAGCATCAGACATCCAAAAATGATAACAAATTCATAGAGCTTCATAGTCCCATTTGGGTCTGAGAGCAAGTAAATTGCCTGTTCAAAAAACAGAGAATTTTCAAGTTCAATTCGATTCTTGGTTAACAAAAATTAGTTGCAGGGAGTTGTATAATGGTACTGAACCTTCATGCATTGTCCTCCCAGAAGAGTGCAGGCTACAACAGCACCATAGCAGACCATGAACTGGATTGGTCCCACATAATACCGACCCCATTTTGGCCCTGCAGATTGTTCATTTTGTACAACAATGAACATATTTGCATAATAATCTTATAAAAATAGTACTGTTCTTAATTCTTGAAACAAGTCATTATTGAATAAATGGTTGATCTACTTATTGTCCAAGCAGCCAGAGCAGTATTCTAGGTTTTTTTTTTTTTTTTGAGAAGCAGTTTTCTAGGATTTCTTTGACGTATACATAATACCATGTGGTGGCGTGCCAGGTTTGATCTTCAAGTAAGATAGACGGTCAAAGACAAAATTGGACCTAATTAGATCATCAAATTCAACTCAACTGGCGCATGTAGGCTCGGCAGTCGATCAGTAGCCAAAAATATCTTGCAAAGAGATCATGTATGTAGTTCCAAGTTTATAATGGGTAAAATTTCATAACTACTGGTCTTGTAGTAGTAGATATTTTTGACTAATTAAGGGCAGCTTGCGCTTTTTGACTTTGTGCTTGTACATCCTGCTTCCTATTTTGACTAATGAAACTTATAAAAAATTATTGAGAATTGTTTATTTGTCTTAAAAAAATCTGTTGACCAGCAATAGAAGGAAAGGAAAAGAATACTAAGAAGATCTCTAGATTTTTTTTAAAAAAATAACAACTTATACCATTCCAGTTGGAACGCTTACTGTATAAGTTATTTGTCTTAAGAAAATCTGATGACCAGCAAAGAAAAGGAAAAGAAAACTAAGAAGATATCTTAGTTATTATCATTCCAATTTAGACCATCGTTAGACTGAATAAAAAGATCTTTCCCACACAAAGTTGCTTGATAGGATGGTTAAACACATCCGCTCCTTTCTTACCAAAGTGATATTAGATTCTAGTGTAGTTGTCTACACATAGTGGACAATTTCAATTCAACAACTAATGAGTGTGAGCAAATTATGTAAAAATCTTTTCAAGTGGAGGGTATTTTTGCCACTTCAATGTGGACTTCTCTCTCTCGTTTAATACGAGAATAGAGTATTAGTAGGATTGTGGTCTGTGTTATATTTGAATGTCACTATCTAGGGGTCTAACTATCAATGTACTTGTAATCTCAAAATAAATTCTTCCCCACCTGATCATATTGGGGGTGTTAATCGACTTCTAGCTTTTAAAGATAGCGACACTGCTTAACCAGTTTGTAGAATTATTGAAAATTCTGCGTCTTCACTATATTGGTAACTTATGGTCACTGGTGGAGCTAGTGGGCTCACAGAGGCCTTGCTAATGGCGCCCCGCCCCACCAGCTAAAAAAGAAAAAATATATATCATTTAAAAACAATGAATTTAACCCTAAATTTTTTGTTTATCATTTTGACCCTCTAAAAATGTTTTATGTTACTTCTACGGATCCCCCATCAGCTATTGGTACCATCCCCCCATATGGCCCAAACAAACAGCACCATTTACAATTGCGATCCTAAAGATATTGGTGGTGCCCATTTATCTCACCATCAACAGTCATATGCAACTGATAGGGTATAGTCAAAACACTTCTTGAATGCTTGTACTATATCGCACGTTTAATGCGCCTGCTCAAATAGATAGAGATGATGCTTGTTAAATAC
>CM034473.1:17012870-17045686 GCA_019925255.1 Litchi chinensis | reverse complement strand
TTCCTTTTGTGCCTTCATGCGATCAGATAGCAGATTGTTTAACCAACCCATTGTCTAGTCACTGTTTTGCTTACTTGAAATCCAAACTGGGTGTGCTTGCTCACCCCTACGTTTGAGCAAGGGATAAAAAAGTTGAAAGAGTCGAAGGGTGTTTTAGAGTTGTAGTTTGTTGGTCAATCTAAAGAGTTATGTATTTATCCAAACATATGGACCACTTGTCAGGTTGTTCTATCTTTCATTTTTTTGTGTAACTTTTATCTCTTATTGGAAGTTTTATCATGTAACCTGTAATCTACTAATTATAATGAATGTGAAATACATGTCGGTGTGTTCCATTTCACCAAATTACCTGATTTCTAAATATATTAACTGTAACAAAGCCCAAGCCAATGACGAATTTTTTTTGTATTTCATTTTTATTTTTTTTTGTTTTCCATGATATGTAGATAATATATCACTTATATTATTATTACAGTGACAAAATTGAGCCAAAAAAAAAATGAATAAGGTGAACAAAGCGGAAAAAAAGAAAGAAAGAGAGAGAGAAGATATTATTGAGCTCGTAAACAAAAATTGTGCATGTTGGTATTTGATAGGAGAAGAGAATATTATTGGAGAGATGCTATGGAATATTAGAGATTAAAGAGGGGGTGTCCCCATGTTGCAGAGGCATGGGTCCTTGGAGTTTCATCAATTGTGGGCAGTGAGATAAATGAGAACCCGATGCATCAATTCTAGATTTGATTTGTCTCAACTTATAAATGGATGGAGCTATTGCTGCACTAAAACAAGGATAGTTCCAAAAATCTAGCACCAAGACAGAAATGACCTCTCAACTAACCTTATTTAAGCCCTCGAATAATTCTATTTTGTTAGCATTCATGTCATCATGTGACACACACAGGAATATCACAGTGACTTTTGTCACACCGTTACATTAAAATTAGAAGTTAACCCAACTTGTCAAATTAGAGGTGGCAGTTAAAGTCCAGGCACAGCTTCCCCAGATTACGCTGAAGAAAAATATATAATAAGATTTATTTGTTAGTTAAACGATAATAATAATAATAAGAACATATAAAAAAGAAAAATATGGTGTGTGTTGCTGTAACAAACCCCACATAAAAATTGAGAAACTTTAGTGAATAGTGATTAGTAATGGTCATCAAAGATACAAGCTACTGCCATGGAAAACCACACTGCATGTGGCCTGGCAGAATTCTCGCTGTGTCTGACTATGATAAAGTGTGGACTGTGGACCAATCTAACAAAAACATCCACTTGGCTTTTTTAAATGTGAATATCGAGCATTCACGAATTCAGCGGCTTCGCATGCTGCTTATTTCTATAACTAATGATGTTTTCACTTGTAGTTTTGTGTCATTTAAGTAATTGTCATACTCCCTTCCCCGAAAAAAAAAAAGGAAAAAGTAATGTCATACTAGAAAATTTAATTAGTCTTAAGCAAGAACAATTTAGAAGAATTGGGTTCCTAAAAATGCAAGTTTAGTTTTGGAATCTCTGTACTAATGTGAAATGGAAGCAGAAAAGACAGCTGGTTAACACACATATTCATGCATTAATTATTTTTGATAATAAAGATGAAAAATATTAAAAAATCTGGATGCAGTCATTTTGGAGCTGGTTTTATTTTTATTGAAACTTTAGCTTGTGGGACTGAACATTTGGATATAACTGGAGTTTAAAAGATGATCGCAGAGATTAAAAGGGTGCTTTATTGGACAATTGGGGGTTGTTGCTAGCAGGGTTGATTGAAGAAGGGTGGCTGAACCATATGCAGGCAGCAGCCCACTCTTTGATAAGGTACATTATGGAATCTAGCAAGGTTGGTTGTTTGCATTTATAACACAATGCACCTTGTGGGGATTTCTATATAATTTTGTCAGTGTGTATTCTTTGTGGGAACAACCTTGTTCATTGTTATGACTAATATCATTGTACTTGTACTCACTGTTGATGACACAGGCCTCACATTATTATCATGAGCTGGGGGACCAATGTGGGATCAAAACGTTCTTCTCCACTCAATCATGTGATGAGGATCCACATAGTTTTAATCGGTGTGAAAATGACATACGTAATTCCACCGTCACAGGATGCTCATAACCAACCTAATTAACGACTAGCCTATTATTTAGATATTGACACAAATGCTGTGAACAAAAAATCAATGTTGGATATTTGGAATGTGAAAACAATGGAGAGGAGGGACAGACAGCAGCTAGCTCCAACAGTGAGAGGCTTCTGACGAACATGACCATAGAAAGAGAGCTTGACTCCTGTCCTGTGTTGAACAAAGCTAACTTACTTAGATGCAATATTTCAGGAAGCTTTCTTTATGTGATGGTCTTTTTCTTTTGGCTGCTAAGTGGAGCTTTTTCCACTGAGAGTCATGCATGTGCTAAAGGCAACAAAAAGATAAAGAAAGAAGTCTGCAAAACAGTTTTCGACATCATTAACAAAGCACCCAAAGTTTAATCATTTACTGTTACTGAGCCCCTTGATTTTGCCACTTTATGTTTTTAATCACTTGCCAAACTTGATTTGGAAGTTTCTATAATCTATTGCATACATTACATTAAAAATATATGACTATATATGTTGCCTTCCCAAGGCGCTTAAGCAACATTATTGTTTCCCTTATTTTATATATTTTATAATATTATTGAATCACCTTTGGAGATAGCACCTGTTTCTGTTTTCCATTGCTTTAGAGTAAAAGAAAAAAAAGGTTGGACAGATAATGACACTTCTGCTTCAAGAAACTATCATTTAAGTGTAACTTTTGAAAGCTAAACCTCTCAAAAGTAAAAAACAGACGATACAAAAAGGAGAAAGATAAGACTCCAGATTTGATGGAATTGGCTAAATCATAGTTCATTGTCACAGGGTAACAAATGATTGGGAGGACAAGGCATGAAAAGTAAACATGGAAATGTTTCCCATTTGTCTATATAATATTTGTAATATAGAGATCAGAAATGATGAGGACCAAATACTTGTTAATCGGCATACAAGATTACTTTCTTTAAACAACACTGGTTATGATTCTCTGCCCACAGCCCTGCTCATCAGGAAATCATAGATCATCACACTTGGCCTTTTAGTAGTAATATTAAAGAGTCTGTGATACATCAAATGTATGAAAATCCATCAAATACACTTATGGAAAGTATGTAAAAGGGTACAGAGGATCTCATATAATCAGATGAACTTATGTATATCATAGGAAAGAAATTTTCTGGCAACTATAGATCGAATGGGAAAAATATTGGGATATTTTCAATAAAATTTTGAGAATTAAAGTCTTGGAGAATGCAGTGAAAAGTCAAAGTTAAATAACTGAGAAGACAACATTTTATTGAGGAATAAATTTAAGTGGAGCAGGTGTTGTAGAAAGGGACCACAAAGAGAGCATTGACAACCTGTCAAACAGCTTCTATCTCATTCAAGTATATCAATAGATCTAATACAATCTTAGGACAAAAGAAACACTTGAAAATTTGATACTCATAAATTAACTTTGATTACAATAACTTATTGATCTCCTCAAAACTTAGCAAACTAACCAATGGGGAAAATAAAAGAAAAGAAAAACAAACTCTCACAATTACAAGCAATCTATTCAAAGAAAATGACATAATTATCTTCCTGTTGTCTAAACCATATGCTGCTTTTGTCGATATAATGTGTCTACATGCTAACAGCATTTCTTTTTAAATTTCTTTGTTCACTTGAATGATCACATGAACTTTTCTGAGGAAGCTATGGCAATAACTTTTTGTATGCCAAACATGTTGAATGAACTATTCTTGTTTGAAAAAAGTTTGAATTGTCTAATAATTGCAATCTATTGTCGCTCACATAACCCCACTTACATATATAATTGGTTGGAGAGAAGGAAAACATGGATAAGGCATGACAGACATGAAGATGCTTGTGCCGGTTATATATATTATATATAACTTTGGAGTACCATCCTTAAACAATGGTGCCAACGTAGCCGAATCCTGTGATGAAGAAGGAGATCGTTTGGAGGAACAGGTATATGAAGTAATTGTTCTTTCCATGAACAAAATCATAACATCCACAGAAGAAGAGGAACACTCCAAATCCCAGCTCCAAGGTGTGCATTCTGTTGGGGAACAAGAAAGTGCAAGTTAAAATTTGATACTATAGATTCTTAATTTCATTTTAAAAAAGGGGTCATATATATGTCCAAAAAATACGATTAATTATAATTAATAATTATGTGATATTAGGTAGGCCGAAACTTTGTCTTTTTGAAACTGAAACCGCCCAACTACAAATCTAAAGTTATTTTTTTATTATTATATCTTTTCTGTAATATTTAATAGAAGGATCCAAAGACACTCACAACTACTATGACTGAAGAACCAAATTTATATAAATATTATTATTTATTTAAAGCTTGTAGGATTTGGTCAAAATGTCCAGTAGTCTCTCTGTTCCATTGTGTATTAACCACTGTTTATATTTGAGCATAAAAGAAATAGTTGAGAGTTCTAATGAAATGCTGATGCTTGACATGTGTACACAGATAAAATTCAGTGAAAATGAAGTCTTACCTATCTGTGAACTTGAATTTAGGTCTTTTGGGTGCTGCTTTGGTGTTTGTTTTGTTCTTTGCTTCAGCCGCCTTATTCTTGAGGGTATCTCCAAGTTTTTCTGTGACAACCCATTCATTGGCCCTCCCAGCTTCAAGTAGGCCAATAAATGTTGCCTTAGTTCTATGCAACGACATCACATTCTCAAAAAGAATCCAGTAAAACAACAGGTGAATAGACCTGCAAGTTCAAGAAAATGATATATCCTTCGTTGATAAAATCAACAATGTAACACATAACAATAAAATGCAACGATCATTTATGAGTAGACTAGACCTTGGAGTTCCAACTGAATTCAGAATGGTGATAATGGATGGAATATAAACAGCTCCCCATATTGGAACTTCAACTTCAGGAACCAAAATGGTCAGGGGAAGTACAACACAGTAAAAGCAAAAGGTGACCATATGGGCAATAATCTTCCGGACAAAGAAGAAACTGTAGATGACATACACTTTCTTCCAAAATCTCACTTTCTGCATCAATATCCAAATAACACAAATTATCATTCAGGGGAGAGAATATAGGAACATGGTAAATTTTTTTTAGAATCGTTATTTCAAATTGGAGTTTACTAACCTTGTTTTGGACAATCTCCATCACCATTTTCCTGAACAGATTGGCAGGACCACAAGACCATCGGTGCTGCTGGAAACGAAAGGCTTTGAAAGTACTAGGAAGTTCGCTTTTCACCTATTATACAACATAAATAGCACATTATTTAAAAAAAAAAAAAAAATCGATTGCAAATCAAGATTACGAACTTGAACATACAAATTACAATGTGTCGTTAAGAAATATATATATACACATTAGCAATACCTGGAGATCACCAAGGTACACAAATTTCCATCCCTTGAGACTAGCACGAACAGCCAGGTCCATGTCCTCCACTGTAGTTCTGTCCTTCCAGCCTCCTGCCTCATTGATAGCAGCAATTCTCCATACACCAGCAGTTCCTGCAATAATTTAATGCTCAACAATTAAAACACATATAGCTATAATGGTACTGACAATGCACACCCCTGGAAAATTTACGTGAAGACTAATTTTAATTATATGACTAGTATCTAAATTTATTGATTGCTATATAGCAGATGACACATTAACTACTTTGACAGTAAAAAAAGTGAGGACCAAGACATTTTAACTTGAATTTATTTATTGCCACGCTTAAAGCTGCATCATCATTATACATCTAAATTTTAACCATAAACGAGGACTCTGATTCATCAATTACACCAACGACTTTTTATGATTTCCCTATCAAAGAAGAGGCAAATTTGAATATGTGACACATGTCAACCAAATGGCAACCAAATAAGTTCAACAAAACAAGTTGAAAATTGAGGCACAAACAAAAGGTGACACATATGTACCATTGAAACCAAAGAAGGCATGGGTTGCAGAGCCAACTTCTTGCTCCACTGTGAAATGGTAATCCAAGGACATCTCCTGCATCCGTGTCAACAAGCATTCGTCTGCATTCACTGTCCAAACAGACAAGCAACCGTCATCGAAGTTAGCCTCAGCACTCACTTCAATTCAATTACTATAAATTATTAAAAAAATATCACATACAATCACATGCATGTCCACACATGTCACCCAAATAAACAATTGTCGACGAACTATTAAAATGGTCACTCACGTGATTCAATCAAAATGTGCCACGTCAGAAGCAGCACGAGGCAGTTTCAATATCCAATGTAACTGACTTTTTTTTTTTTTGAATTTATCAAAAAATAATAATAATTTTCTTTTCTTACTAATATCCAATTACGTCTTGTGTAATATGACCTTTCCAAGTGTCGGTAAGTAGGGTGTCGGCCAGTTGAGTGACTCTGTACCACCCTCGTTTTAACAGTTTTTCCTTTAATTGGGTCCCACTAAGCACATCAAAAAAATTAAAAAAAGTAATATAAAAAGTTTAAATTACACTTTGATCCCTCTACTTATCAAGTTTTGAAATTCACCACCAACAGAGTTTTATTCTACACCATAAATGAACCCTCATCATTTTGACAGTAAGATCCGTGCATGATGCATCCCGGGCTGTTCATAACTTGAAATATATATATATATATATACATATATATATGTATATACTATCAACACAACTAGCATCCTTATCCTTTTCTCTAAATGACAACTATACCCTCAACTCGTCGGAAGTTAAATTTCATATTCCATATGTTTTCTAGTGCAAATTCTCCCTTTTTGAAATTAAAATATGAAATAAATACAATGGTCTAAGTATTTTAATTGAATAATAGTTTGAGAAATTCTAAATTAAAGTTGTACAGTTGATTAACACACACTAGTGTGTGGTATTTGATAGTGGGATTTGCTAGAGTAGGTGCAGTCGTAAACTTTTTTTTAATGTGAGTCGTGATGTACGGTGATGTGGGACACAAGTTTCATATTAAAGGTTTGCCATGTCAGACTGGGAGCAAGGTGGTCCCCACACCGTGATTGGTGGGTTTCCAAGTGGACCCCATGTCAGTCCATGCAGTTTGCAACCAATTCCGCCGACGAAGGCCAAAGCCTATTTACACTTTTTACTACCAACACTTGAACAAATTAAAACAAAAAAAATAAAAAAAGCAAAGACCACCGACACTTTCGTTAATTTTGAGACTAAGATTATAAGGTCATTTAACTACCCAAATCAAAGCCTAAAATCAATAATAATAATGATATAGTTTAGTAGTTTAGAGCAAGTGTAGTAGGGGTGTGTGTAGTGAGTGTGGTGGGTTGGGTTTGGTTTGGCTTACCAAATCTCCAGCGAGCCTGAACCAGGGCAATGTCAGGGTTATTGACCAAGAAAGGAATGGCTCGTCTAAGGTAGTCCGGTTCGGGCCTGAAGTCGGCGTCAAAAATGGCCACGTATTCGCAGTGTTTGACGTAGCTTCTCTTCAGGCCTTCTTTGAGAGCACCGGCTTTGTACCCCCCTCTCGTCTCTCTAATTTGGTACGTTATGTTTATGCCTTTGTTAGCCCATCTTTGGCACTCCGATTCCACCATTTGCTGTTTACAATTTCACCACAACAACAACCCACATGGCAAATTTGTTAATTTTTACATTCATTTCCACAAATGAAGCAAAACCGTGTTAGATAGATACAAATTACATGACCAACTAGCCCAAAAAAAAAAAGGTCATTTGTGTAACGCAACAACCGAAATAAATCGATGTAGAAGCAAAAGCCAGTCAAATGAAGAAAGTGACATTTTTTCCCTTTTTTATAATACCTTGATGGCAGGGTCAGTTGAATCATCGAGGACTTGGATGACGAGACGATCGGACGGCCAAGATAGATTACAAGCTGCTCCAATGGAGATCTTGTAGACCTGCGTGACCCCCAAAACAGACAACAAAAGCACGAAATGATTTCAATCAAAAACCCAGATATATTGTTAAACCAAAAAGAGAGAGAATGAGTGTGAGAGTGTAACAGACCTCTCTTTCATTGAACATTGGGATTTGCACGAGAACAACGGGGAAATTAGAGCTACCAAGCTCCACATCATCTTCTATGGGCTGCCAATTGTAACGCTTCTCTGGTTTTTTCCAGAAGAGTTTGACAAGAATGATGACAACACCCATGTAGAGTCTCTCCATGAAGAGCATGAGTGACATGGCCAGGCATATGTAGACACCCAGTTTCAAAAGAGGAACTATCAATGGCACTTTGATTAGCTCCCATATCAAACCAATCTGCCCAGCGATATCCTCTCTCGACACTTGAAGTGACTCCGGTATCAAAAGGTTCGCTGAAATCTGCGGCATTTTTAACGGAGGAAAACAGGGGAGGAGACACACTCAAACAGAAATAAATATAAAAAATAAAAAATCTCTCTCAATGTGATTCAAATGGAGAGTGTGTATTTATAATCGAAAAGAAGGTGTTGTTACATGGAAAAACAGACACAAAAACAGCACAAGAGACCCAATTCAGGAACTTTATTATGTGGGTTGTTTTGTGCAATGCCTGCTCTCTCACAATCTGTCTGTGACACCTAATGCCTATTCTGTTACTTCTATATCAAACACTCAAAATCGAACCGAGACAGATCAGTAATGAGAGAGAGGGAGAGGGAGAGAGAGAGACTGAGAAGTGTTTTTTGAGAGAGCAAGAAGAGTGATGGGTATAAAGAGAGAGAAACGATGGTCATTTTATAGTAATTCTTGCTCCCATTTGGATTTTAATTACACAGACTCTCCCTCCTCTGTTTTACAAGTTATTTTTATTTGCCTACTGCTAAAGCATGTAAACTTTGGAACGGTTGTAGCAATTAAGTGACTTCTCATTACAGCATAATTTATATTATTTTATGCAATATGACAGATAATTTTTCAACGGCAAATTTGTCATGGTGTGGTAATGTTTGGGAGTTACAGAGCTGAGAATTAAGATTGACCATTGTAAAAATTTATATTATAATAAATAGTTGCTGTAACTTCTAAGACCAGAAGAAAAGCTTGGAAGGCTTGACTTTCACTTTCAGGTGGTGTGTGTCATTAACTGCCTGTACCTAAAAGCTAAAAAGTACAAATCTGATATAGCAAGGCAAGGCAAGAATCATGTTGGCAGAGGGGTCAAAATTTGGCTCGCCCATCTGTTTGAGAAACCATTTTCACTACTGTCACTCGTTTTTGCTTTTTTTTTTGGTTTTTGTTTTTTGTTCGGGGGTGGTGTGTGGTGGAGAGGGAGAGGGATGGATGTCGGTTTAAGTTTATTCATTGATGAATTGCAATGTTTTGAAATATAAATGTTTTAATTATAAAATTCATTAAGATGATTTGATCATTTAATTAATTCATTGAATTTACAATAGATTATTTCATATTCACTTTTCAAAAGTAACCATAGTTTATTCTTTAAAATTAATATCAAATCTGTCCAGATTATAAAATAATCACTTTTATACATTTTAATAAAATATATTTATATGAGTAATATTGTTTATTCATTGATGAATTGCAATGTTTTGAAATATAAATGTTTTAATTACAAAATTAATTAAGATGATTTGGTCATTTAATTAATTCATTGAATTTACAATAAATTATTTCATACTCACTTTTCAAAAGTAACCATAGTTTACTCTTTAAAATTAATGTCAAATCTGTCCAGATTATAAAATAATCACTTTTATAAATTTTAGTAAAATATATTTATATGAGTAATATTAAATTCTCAAACGATGTTATATATAAATTATCAACGTTGTATTAATTATCGTATCATTTTATGATTTATAAGATTTTGACAATTCACCTGTTACAGATATGAATTTGGGTAAAAAAGAAACCTAGTATTACTCTATTTATATACGAGTAATGATATACTTTCCAAATATTTTGCTCAAATACATGTCTAAATGATATAACATGAGTTATCAAAATTTCATAAATCGTGAGATGATGTGATAAATAATAAGATCTTGACAACTCACATACCTAAATATTTGGATAAAATATTTGGAAACCCATTGATCTCTCTCTCTTTCTATATATATATATATATATATTATTAATTAACTAGATTTTAACTAAGCATCCAATGTTGATTGATATTTATAAAAAAATTTGTAAAAATTTCACCTATGCCTTCATAACAATGGTTGTTTAGTAGCAACAAGTCAAATCTATTTACATATTTTAGCTTTCTTATTTTCTTTATACATATTTTCAAATGTTTTCTAATTTTACAGTAATAAACCATCAACAGACTAAAGCATGTCACTTTAAATAAGACCATAATGCTCTGTCTCTGTACAATTGTTCAAACTTACGCATTGACAAGAACAAAATTTAAGTTCACATCAAGTGCAACACATTAATTGTGTAATTGTATATAAGCACGCCATGTAACCCAAACAAAACGTTTATATACAATTAATTAAACTAAAAAATCTTGACCATGCAATATTGACATAATCATAATCAACGGAGAGATAGTAACATTTTATACTTTTGTTTGCATTACATAAAATTGCTCCGCAGGTAATGCCACTTTACGAGGTGTTTAGCGTCTTAATTTGACCGACAAAATCAGTTCTTCTTTCTTCTTATCACCAACCTTTTAAACATATTTCTTTTTCTTTTTCTTTTTAGTCAATATATATATATAGTGTGAAGAATGTATATGGTGTGAAAAATGAATGACTTTATAATCAGAAATTATGGAAACTGTCTATGTGGCCTAGAGCAGTGTGAGTCATGTTTTTGTCTGCCGTCACTCACTCCTCGCTCCACTGTCTTCACTTGACTTTTATCATATCTTTTTTGCCGATCAAATTACATACATATCTTTGTAAGACAAAAAATATTACACTCACTGCATGAAGAAAATGAGATTCATATTTTATGTAGTCACTCACTTTTGTCTGCATTTCTTCCATGAATATTTTATATCATTGTTATGGTTATGGTTATCCGTGTAATTGAAACAAACAAAGGTAATTCTTAGGAAACAAATATTTCTTTTAAAGCAAATGTTTGATATATATAGTATATTTTTTAGAGTAACGCTAGATTTTCTATATTTTTTCCCACATTCATGTACAAATAATATGTCATATGAATTATTAACATCATATTAATTATCATATCATGTTATGAGTTATAAAATATTGATAACTCATATGTCATATCATTTGGATATGAATTCGGGTAAAAAATTTTGAGAACTCTAACATTATGATCTATTTTTCAACATGATATTTTCAAAACTATGATTTAAATCTATAAATTTATTTATGTTGGTTTAAAATTTATTATTGGAATAACTCAACTTTTATTACATTTAACAATATAATTATTCAGTGATACAAACATAATGATACTACTACTAATGCAATTATAATGTTGCAAGCTAGTTGCAAGAGGGATCACCAGATTTTTTTCATTTAATTTTGTTAAGGAAATATTGAATGCAATAGACATACAAGTAATTATACTATATAAACACATAGAGCAACATGTATATAATTCTAGGGGGTGCATTTAATTTAAAGTTTATCGGAGTTTAATATATATATATTTTTAATGATAAATTTTAATAGAATTCACAGATGATATATATTCCATATTAATTTTATTATAATTTTTTAAGAAATCTAATGAAATTTTAAGAAGAATGGTAATATTTGTTATAAACTTTTTATTCATAAGAATCACTTTAAATTTATCCAAATTCATCACTTAAATGAAATTTGTGAAGTCAATGACTTTTTTAATATATCTAAATTTTATTAGATTTTATATAAATCTGAATTGAATGCATATATATTTTATTGAATTTCATACAAATCTTAATTGAATAAATTTAAATGGATTTCATACATATTTAGATTTAATATACCTAGATTTCAATGGAATTCATTCAAATCTAGATTGAATACACTCAAACTTTTAAAAACATTTAAATTTCAATTAAATCTTAAATTAAATACACCCCTGTAATTTATGTTCAATAATAAATTCTATCAAATGATGCTCTACTTTTACTAATAACTCATGTATCAACATAATTTTTATGTGGATTCTTTTTAACAATTATAATAAGTTGGGATTATGATTTAAACTCAAAATCATTTAAATGTAAGGATGAGATATATCATTTGACTAATCTTATTTTGTCATTTTTATGTGTCGTTTTTATGTGGATCTTACTATCTTGTTAGTAAAATAATTCAATAAGAACAATCCAGTACTATGTGAGAGAGTATAACACTATATTTCATGTCATAAATACAACAACCTTAGTAGTCTCAATAATAGTAATATATACAAAGTTAAGTATATATATAACATTTAAGAGATTTGCAGACATCACTAAGCCAAAACCCAAATGTTTCTTGTCATTTAAAGCTCTACACATGATTAGCAATTCCAATGGCCGATTACCAAATTTAATTGACATTGCAATTTGTTTTGATCTATTATTAGTATTATGCCAACATAATATGTTTTATAATATATTTATTACTTAACTGAGATACAAGCACGCCAACTCTTTCATGTGAGAGTCATGTGTGTCACTGCCATTTTCAGACTTCAATTTTACCTCTTTCATCAATGATGTGAATTGATGACGTCACATTCTACTGTTAAACATGTTACTGAATTCAATAAATAAATAAAATATCCTTTCCGATCCGCAATTTCGCATCTTAGAAAACGGTCATTTTATATATAAAAAATTTAAAATGAATCAATATACCTCTCTCTCTACCAAATAAAAAGCTTAAAATAAAAAAAATAAAAGAAATTGTACTGAGTAAATATTCTAGGAATATCCCTTGAAAAAAATTGTACTTGGTCGTTATTTATTAACTTTTACTAAATTATAGATGGATTTTTAACAAATTTTAGCAGTGATTTTTAAAAATGATTATGATGTATTTTTTTATTATGTTTGTAAGGCAAAAGCCAAAGCAGTCAATTTAGGTTAGAAGTTGTACGTAGAAATAATTAGTTTGACTCTATTAATAGTGGGTCTAAGCATTATTTTGTGAGAATGGTTACTAGTCAAATTCTTTTTTTTTTTTTTAATTTAATTATAAACAGGTTGCTAGTCAAGATTTTATGTGAAGATGTAGCAAAGAAAGTAAAGCTAACCACGATAATAACGTGACAAGATCAAAAGTTAGACAAGGTGACCTACTCTTCCTTATTGAGAGTGGGTTGTGGAGCCAACTCGTTTTATATATATACTGGTCTTCTTTTCTTCTCTAGTCCTTTCTTATTATTTTGCTATTATCATTCATTTTCGTTTTCTGTACGTAGTTTACTTTCTTGGTAATAATTAGGAAATATTACTTTGCTAGTTTGGCTGGCAATCTGGTAGAAGTTCATGGGTATCACATTTTGTTTAAACTTATTTTTAATTAAAAAAATATAATTGGTGAACTTTAACTTGAAGAATTCAAACAACAAGCTAGAAATATAGATGTGTAAACAACAGGTTGATACCCATTTTAAAAAAAAGGGAGATTTGTAAAAATCCTCTTGGTATTTGACTTGGATAAAACACAACTGAAAGGAGCATTTGGTAGATAATTAACGATTTTTTTTAACCAAATTTCAAAATTTTAGAGTTGTTTTGATATACATACTATAAGGGAGTTATTTATTTAAATTTGACGCTGAAGAATTGTATCTTGCGAAATAAATCAAATCTTGGAGGGGTCTTGCAAACCTCCTTTAAGAATAATTTAGTTTGTTAAAATTTTAAAAGAAAATAAATTTATGCAAACTCATATTTATTTGAAAAATATAATTCTTTTATACTTTAAAGGCATATGTAAAAGATAATTTTTTTTTTTTTTTGTGTGCGCATATACAAGTATTAAATTTAGTGTAGAGAATTATCTATCTGAGAAGAAATAGGGATGAATAATAAAATCATAAATTTAAAATAAAATAGAATAGTCACACTCACCCAAGTCCAACTAACATAATCCATAGTTAATTAATTATTTTATATGAACAGATAATCTGGTGAAGTTTCCATTGATCATGGGGAACTTTTCCTTTTCTCAACAAAGCAAGACACTTCCCTCCCAATAGACACCAAAATATTTAATGACCTACACAGTTGCATCTGATCTTTATCTTCATCAAACACTATTTTGGATTCTTTTAATTCTTTTGTATTTTGTGTGGAAGTTTCACTTACTCTTAATTATATAAAATAAAATAAAACACGAATAATGTACAAAGGCAAAGTTTGTGTGGTCAAAGGAGCGACTTTATATAAAATGAACCACTAATGCAGATATTTTTGTCACATATGTATCACTGATTCATGAATATGAATATATGATGCATGAAAGGTGTGTTGTCGTGCAAGAGAGATAGAAGACTAGTGAACAAACACTGCCCACGACTACTTGTAATTTTATTGTTTATTAACCAAACTACAAGTAATTAAATTAATTAAACCTTGATGACTTTTTAACAAGTCTTCTCGAGTACTTACATAGTAATTAATAAGAAAATTACATAACACCTGAATTTGGATTTCGTGCCATGTAGGGTTTTGAATTTCTTTTTCTTTTTTGCCAATTTCGTATGATATTAATATTTGTTCATGACGAGTGACTTCTCAACTAAAGATATTCTAATACGAGGGTCTGCATGAACTCTCATTTGTCAATTAATTTATTAGATAATAGATTTTTCTTAAACTCATCTCGAATCTCTGTGCTCACTGCTCAGCAAATGATGATTGATCGCCTGATGGACCGTCCAAACTCACAGATACATGTGTCCACATATGGCCTCATTGTTTTTTTTAATTCTTTTAATAATATTTCTTATAGCCTCCTCAAATTTGTTTATTTCTGACATTAATTTGAAGTATGGCCTCCACCACGTGAGATATATTATAGTTTTTTTTTTCCAAAGCATATTGCAGGCAGTTATATTGATATAGAAAATGATTGGTATTTGATGTGAAAATGATTTTTAAAAATTAAGATACTGGTTGAAATTTTAAAATATATTTTAAAAACTATTTCACTCAAAATGCTTTCTATTTTTATAAAAAAAGATGATTAACACGGAAGAGGGACTACTAAGATCAAGGACGTCCGGATATCTTCTTTCTCACACATACACAATAATAAATATAATTATGATATGTATACCTCTTAAAGAGAGAATTTGTATCTCACTCAAACTATTTAAAACAAGTCTTCTCTGTTTTTAGATTTAATCAAGTAGTTTTATGAAAATTATGATTATAATTATATATATGTGTGTGTCTATTTATGTGTGTGTGTGTGTATATATATATATATATATATATATATAGAGTTTAAGAAATCCTGATCAAAATGTTTATTTTTTAAGAGATTTTTATATCTTTTACCATATTTCAAACAAAATATTATGTACTCAAGTATTGAGCTAGAATCTAGATGAGCCAATTGAAATTTGGTTTTTGTGCATCATGCATATCTTGAAGTTTACTTGACCTCAAAAATGGTTTTGGTCATAATAAATTTCCATGTTAACTGTTGAGACCAATAGATTTTTGGAAATTATATTTCTGTGCAATAATTCTATATAAGTGGGACAGCGACTAGATTTCTCTATCTCTATTTTCTCTAGAAAGATTTTAATGAATCAACAAAGAGGTTGTAATGTCGTCCAAAATTAAACCTATTCTCTCTTCTGTTTTTTCTACAAAGAATTGGTGCAATCTTGACTTTCTAGCTCCTTTTTTTAGGCCTCTCAAACAAGAAATTCATGTTATTCTTTTTGAAATTTACAGGATGTTTATATATACAATACTATTATCAATAGTTATTTGTAAAAATCTAATCAAAGTAGATGCCCAAAAAAAATATAAACAAAGTACACAATTGATTCTAGTAGTGGCATTGGAAAGTGAAGATAAAGCAAGAGCACAAATTACTTTTTCCTCTCTCTTTATTCTTACCTTTTTTTTTTAAAAAAAAAAAAAACATATATATATATATATATATATATATATATATATATATCCAGATAATATAGGCCCATATCTCCAAACCATAAAAATCCAAAATCAAACCTTGAGGTGGTTTGTATTCCACTTATAATAAATGTTTTTAGAATCTTTCATTTAATTTGCAACGGAGGTTGACGTATATATTTTCATTATAATAATTATTATTAATTAGAGGAATTCAGGGAAATTTACAGCTGTTGTTTTTTTTTTTTTCTTTTTTTTGAAGAAAAATTTATAGCTGTTGTTAAAACATCATTGTATACCAAGTTGATTAATAAAAATAATAAATGGATGATGGTGGGTGATGATGCTAATTTAGTACGTGACACATATATTCTCACCTGATTATAGAAAATTGCAATGGGGACTCTCTTATCACATTTCTAGTCCTAGTATCTAATTTTGCTCTTAATTATATTTGTAGTTGTATACAAAGTGTACTGAATTAAAGAAGTAAAAAATACATGACATGCACTAACCTTCAATTTTAGTTCCTATATATATATGGTCACTTTTTGCAAGTCAAATTAGTGCATTGGAAGCATAACTGCCCTCCTCTTTTGAAGATTCAAGTCTTCTTTCTTTACTTTCTTCCCTTTTTATTTTTTTATTTTTTTTTGGCCTTATTTTCATTTTGTTTGTCTTCTTAGGGTTTCATTATAATGTTCTAATGTTATGCAATAACATTCCATATGAGAAAATTGAAGTTACATTTTGAAGATTTTGTTATTTGTCGGATTAAAGACAATACTTACGATTTCAATTCTTTTAAAAGAGAAAAAAATTTTCATCCAGCTTTAAAAGGAAAAAAATTAATCTCAAATTTTAGAGAATAATAAAATCTCTTTTGAAGTTAGACTTAAAAAAAAAAAAAAATCTCTAATTGTAAATTTAGATAAAACCCCTTCATTAAATCAAAAAATACTCTTTATTTTAAAAATTAAGAAAACCCTATATAAGGAGGGTAATTTTTTTTTTTTAAATAAATTTTAATATCAGATTGTTAATTTTGTAAAAGTTTTAAGAATAGGGGGATTTGTTTGGGATTCCTCCTCTCGAATTCTATACCAAAATTCCCATCTTAAAAGCTGTCAGAAGTTAGTTGCTGATAATACCAAAATTCTCCCCTTAATGATATGAGAAGTTAATGTAGCTTATATGATAAATGAATAGTATTTATTTTTAGGAGTCCCGGAGATACAGATTAAGATTTAAGACACTGTTTTCTTTGCTTTCTTTTAATTAAGAAATGTATTAAATTATTTTTTGAATCAATTTTCAGTTTAGAGCAAATTTTTAAGATAGATTGCAGATTCTGAAAATAAAATAGCTTTGTTTTCGTTTATTTCAAACTATAAAATCAAATACAAGATTTCAAAATATTAATGAACATTTTTTCCAATCAATTCTCAGTGTTATTTTCTTTAGTTCTTTATCCATTCATAAACTCATAGCAGTAATCTCTAGTATAGACACACCACAAGTACCAAATATATATGTACAAACCTAAGAACTTGTTTTCAATCCACATAATATGACACTATGATCTTTTAATACTTGAATCCTAAATCAAGCTTCTTCAACTCCGCATATCTTTATTGCTTTATATAATATGCACACTTTCTCATTTTTCCAAATTGCATTTTCTTCATAAAAATAAGCCTCACAGTCCACTGCTGATAGTGCTTTTAAGTTTTCTTAATTACCAAGCAAAGCATATGCCTGCTCCTCTACACCCCCATTATAGACTAACCTCTTTCACTATAATAGAGAAAAAAAAACAAAGTCTAAGCCAAATATAATTTTGACACTACTATGTTAAGTTCACCTCACGTTTCAATGAAACTAGTATTAGGTTCACATCCTTTGTTGATTCCAATTTCTTTTTTGATATTACAAATACTTTTACAATCACCAGGACCCTTGATAATGACTTTAAGGTACGTCCCGAAATTCAACATTAATTATACTCTACTCCCTAATAGACAGGACAGAGTGACTCACATTTAAATAGGAAAACTGTCTTTCAACCGAAGGGATTTATGTTTAATTTGCCCACCTACATGTGGGCTAAGATGTAATTGTCCATTTTATGGATACTGCTACTCGAATTTGACATTGCCTTGTGATAAGCGGTTGGGTGGAATTGACAACCACTTTGTTGATTTCAATTTTTGCTATTAAAGATATATGACTCTTTTTTTTTTTTTTTGGGTCCTGTACTAGTCATACCAAGAATATCCTCCCATCATGGTTCTAGTTTAAGATAAATTCGAATTTAATCTATCAAATATGACTGTGATGATGCTATCAAATTGTATGATAAGAATTTTTACACTTGATTAATTATTAATTATAATCTACATTTGAACTCAAATAAAATTCATATGAAGAGAGGATTTATGGTCGAATTCGTATATGGCAAATTAAATTGTGACATTAAAGATCCCTACCAACTAAAATTCTCTTTACGGAACATACCACACCATTTTATTTGTTATGCCAGCAAAACATGACGACACATTTGATTAGCCAATATACATTCATATAGACATTTAATGCCAAAAAAAATAAGCTGAGAACCCACATCACATCAAACGCATCGTGACAGAGATTTATAAATTAATCATGTTTGTATAAACGATAGACTGAAGGAGCAAAGAATCATATAGGATCAACACATTAATGCCCCCACTTTGATCTTTAAAAAATGGCATTGGCCTCATTATTTAAAGTTTTCCTTCAACATAATACTATAATTAGTGGAATAGTTTTGGACTTTTTTTATTTATTAAATGAAGAGAACAAATCATCACAATTATGACTGTATCTATAATCTCAAATTTTCCTTCATGTGTGTTTTCTCAGCCAAGTCATCTTAAAGACACTGCTATAATTGCATTTGCAGGCCCATCTATTAGATCTAATATACTATAAACAAATAACTATGCTTAAATTTAATGTCCTTCCCATGACAAAATATATAAATAAACGGTTAGACTGTCCTTTCAAATTCAGGGTCTCATTGAGGGTTATTCTTCTTCTTTTTTCTTGCATTTTAAATGTATAAATGCATTGGAGAACCACCAAGAGGGAGTATCTTAATGACCAATTCACATGCACATAATGGCACCTTCATGCTTAGAGAGCAAGAAATGTGTTTCTGGGCACACATGGAAGTGCAACAAAGACCATAATGCTTGCAATTAAATATAATAAATAAACAGAGTAAGCAATGTGATGTGAGTTACAGCAACTGCAATCATACTTAACCGTATAGTATAGTTGTGATTCGTTGCATGGTGGATCATAAAAACTGTAAACATCACTAACACTATATCATTGCTTACAATACTAATATCATTCAGACTGCAGACACGGTATCTCTACTTGGCTTGAATATATATTCAATAAGTTGCACATACATCACCAAACTGAAAATTCTCCGCAGAAAGTAGTATTGACCAAATGCACATGGACGATAAAACTGAAACTAGAGTCAATGCAATCTTATATATGCTACTTTTTCCTTTAATTAGACATTGCAAAAGTTTTCTACATGAGCGACACACCTGAGTAAACGATGCATGAATTGAAAGTTCATCACTCATTATAATCATATACAAGCATCTACTATTACAGCCCTAATGCTTTGTCACAATTTGTCGTGAACGTTTACAATTGCCATTGTTTCATCAAGATGAACACCATCCCAAGACTTCACTCCGGACGGATAGCTTGAACTCAGATTTCTTTGACCAGATGAGAAACTTGAATGAGCACTTCTTTGGCTATGAAGTCTAAGGTTATTTCGGACAAAAAGAAGATCTTCTACCCTCTCCACACCCAACCTGTTGGCTGCTTCACGACATGGAAAATCATTACCTCGCCAAATTTCTGGGCACACTGTAACACTTGAGACCTGACTCAGAACCTTTATGGCTAGGGTCTGCAAGTGTGATGTCTCGAAGCCAAAGTTTTCCCACCATGCAACTGGTTCCATTTTATCTCTACAATCCATGGCATCTTCCTCTCCAAAGGATCCTTCTAGTCGCCAATAAGAGCTCAGCTGCTCTCTAAGAATTCGTCTAACTGCACCATCACACTCGTATCTCTCCAGAGTGGCTCTCCAACCCCGCATTACAGTTTTATCCTTGTTTTGTCCTTTTCCAAAATATCCAGGGTTCAGTATATAACCAGCAGCATGAAGGGGGGAAAACAATGCATCCCATCTGTTTTCTATCAGGACTAGCAATTGATTCAACACAGTGGCATCAATTCCTTTAGCTCTAACAGCTTCAAGTGCCTGAACCTGCCAATCATAAACAGCACCCATGACAGATTTTTCGATATCAAATGTAGCAAGTAATCGCACAAAAGGCTCACATAACTGCAAGAACAAATGAGCCTTGCACCAGAAATCATCCCCTAAAATTGCAGATTCAACAATTTCATTGTCCCCCGGCATATTAAGCTTTAGTTGCTTAAATTCTTCACTAACAACTGCCTCTTGAAGAACTTGCTTTAGGTCACAGATCCTCTGGACAGAACAGTATGAGGGTGCAAACTTGACAGAAAGTGGGTCAGAGCTCTCTTTGAGATGTGTAAAAAGACATGGGGAGGCATGTTGATAATACATCATGTTTTGCTCAATCCCTTTGGCACATGACACAACAGATTTTACCCACTCGAGGCCAGCAATTTCTTCCATCAACATATGGATAGAATGTGAAGTACAAGGAGACCAAAATATATGAGGGAACTTGGAAAATACAAGGGATTCAGAAGATTTATAGGCATGGCCAAGATGTGAAATTATTTGAAGTACATTTGTAGGCCCAACCTCCAAAATTACATCACTAAGAACGCTAGCAAACAAATTCTCTGCCTCATCACTATCATCTATATCTAATGCTTTCAAGAATATGAGTCCCCTTGGACCTGACACAAATATACTAATATTGAGGCAGCCAAGAGTGCCATCTAAGTGACTGACACACAATATTGTACATCCTCTGTGAGACCAGGATTCCCTAACTGAAACCATAAATTTCTCAATCTTTCCTTTCTCTTTACTTAACAAGGAATCACACAATTTTTCAGTTGATGGGGGTTCATACCCGGGGCCAGAAGCAGCAATTGCTTTCACCATTTCTAGAAAGAAAGGAGAGTTGATAACATTGACGTTCAATCCATCAGCATAGACAAATCTAGCAATCATGTCATCTACATCTTCTTTGGGAATAGTTTTCAATGTTAGGCTTGGCCGTGATGTACGAATACGCTTACCAGACTTTGCACTCCCAGGAATCCTTTTCTTTTTTCCAGCAGCACGCTCCTCCTCTAGGATCTGGAATGCTTCTCTCAATGACCTGTCTATTGCAGGGCAGCTTTTGACCCCAAGACCTGTGAACCCAAGAAGGTGGGCTCTAACACGTGAATATGATCCATTATATCGAAGATTGCAGTGGTTGCACTTCCACCTCTTAGTACCAGTTCCCCTGTCAAACCCGCCAAACACGGTAACATGTTCCCATCCCCACTTATCAGATTCTGATGGCATGTTCTATGGTCTGCTCTAATTAAAATAGAAAAGCAAATTAAAACAATATATATAAATAAATAAACAGAAATCTGTTAATGTAAAGTTTCCTATTCAGCATATGAGCAACAGAACAAGCCATTCCTCTTGAAACATTTTAACTAAAGATGTAACAAGGTCTCCATTAGAGCAAAGAGAATAAGGAAAGATGTTTTAGGAGACCATTTGATTTAGACAACCTATGATGAAGCAATAGGAACCCTTTTGACTTCAAAGCATTGCATTTTGCAGAAGAAAAGGGAAAAGAATTAGTGGAGGCAATGTATAATGGCAAAACTTGATACAGTTTGAGATTGGGCTCCAAAATTTAAAAAAAAAGGTGGCAGTGGTTTAAGTGGCACTCTGATGCATGGACATATAGAGTAGCATAGAGAATTGCCCCTCTTCACTCTGACAGCAGCTGAAGATATTAGGCCTACCCAGCGTTAAAACAATATATCGATAAAACTCAAAATGCTGAAACTTCAGATGTGACATAACGTTTACTACGTGTATAACAATTACAAATAGCGACTAGTGACATTTTGATCTACTTTTCTAACACTTTGTGTAGGTGACCTGATTGTAAACATTCACAAGCCGTATTCATCTTTGACAATAAAAACAACATAATTTTTATCTTTCTCAAAATCATATAAACAGTTAGTTGTCTCTGAACCGGTATCTCACAGAGACATGCAAGTAAACAACAGCTGGTACTATTACAGCATGATTTGGACTAATTTTTAATGACTGTACTATAATCTATGTTCAATAACACCAGAAATCATAGGATCGGATTCAGAAGTCTTGACCAATGATATTTATCCTAAAAGTAAGTAACTACCTATTAAATCAACATGAACCCAAATGTGACCCTATTGACTCAGAACAGAGTTCCATTCTCACATCATAATAAATTACTGATGTGTCTATAAGACTAATACTTGTTATATGAAAAAGACCAATTCTTAAACTGTCTAGGACACTTAATCACTCACAATATTGAAGTTCTTGTCACTGTTTGTGCTGTAGGTCAAGGTCTTCTTTCAAAAAGAATACTCTAACCAAGCAATATAGTGACATCAGCTGTAAGTCTCAAAAAAGATTTGCAACAACGGCTTTGGGCAGCCCAGGTTTTAAATAAATAGAAACTCTTACTCAAGAAAGGTAAAAAGGATAAGAGAAAACACACTGGTAGGAAACACATAGTTAGAGAGCATGACCAGTCAAAGTAGCCACACAACAGCAAAGAAACTAAACTTAAAGAATTCTCTTCCAGAAAGATACAATATTTATTAATGTAATTTTTAGCCTATTAGGTACCAAATTTACCGCTAATCTGCTACAACTTAATTTAGGGATGACTGGCGTTAATTAAGTTGAGATGGTTTTAGATACTTTAAAAAGAAGAATAACAGAAGCTAGAGAAAGAAGGCCATTCAGTGAGTTCTTTACACCCTCACCGTCTTCTCTATATACTATGTCAATCATTTTATCTATTACCAGCTGCAAAACAACCAAGTTTTCAGCTACTAGTTGACTATAAAGCACAAATTAAATGGATCATTTTCAGGTGGGTTAGAGAAACTTTGAGCAGGAACAATGTCATGACAAGTAAATAGGGTAAAGAAAACTGGTATTGTTTGTTCTCTAAATGTAAGTTTTCTTCTTTTGTATAAATAAATGAATCAAATTCCAGAAGGCTTCATCAAGTGCTTCGTTGTCATTTAGTTAAAGAGCACAGTCCAACAAGTTCATTTCACCCTCAGCAACATCAATAGTATATCTAGTACATTCATAATAATTGTCCATCTTAATCGTAGTGTATCCCTGAACCCAGAAGGAAAGGAGGTGTGTTGGGGAGCCAAAAACCAAGCTACAAAGACATCATGTTCTAGGTCAATGTCAAGCATATCTTGGATCTTATTTAACAAAAATACATTGTCTTTTACTCTAAGGGTGTGTTTGTTTTTTCACACTTAAAATCAATTGGACTTAGCACTTAAAATAAGTAACTTTGAATGGTTGTTTATCTCACTTAAGTCTCAAATTGTTTGTTTCAAACAAAAAAAAAATAATAATATAATAATAATAATAAAGGCCACCAAAGTCTCTAACCTTCTGATGACATCTTTACGTTTATTAAAAGTTCATCCAAATAAAGGCCACTAGCAGACTGATGTAGATAAATAATAAGGCACATAAAATAGGAAAGTTAGTATTTAAATAAATTAAAAAAAAAACAATTCTATCTAAACAATGGCATTACATTTCTATCCTGCTCCACCTATTTATACTAATGTAGCTCCATCAAAATATGTGCATCACCTTCTCTAGCACTCAAAATTCTCCACAAGAGTGCAATAACTTGTAAATTACTCCCAGCCTTATTTGCAGATTCCACACAACTCCAACCCACAATGCCTTAGTTCATTTAAGGTCAGCACTATAGTTCTATCCATATCATCCATTAATATCCTAAAACATCACTATATTTCATCTCTATCATCCACATCTAGTGCACTCAAAGTTAAAATCAATTTTCTCCCTCTGTTACATTTTATAGTCACATATATTTTTGTTGCACAAAATGCAAAACCATCATAGAAAAATCACATGTTTTCCTTCAAATGATGCTTCATTTGCCCATTCTTCTTTCATTTTTCACTCATCCATCTTAATCTTCCCATCTTTACACACTCAACTTCTCCAATCACTTATTATTATTTCAGCAAAAACAACAATTTCAGCAAATGACTTGCACAATTACATGTTCTAGGTCCACACAAAAATTACGATGCAAACAACCACCCTTAAATATTTTCACTCAAACTATTCTACAATACCAATAATAATAAAATCCTACATTGATTCAATGCCCACATAACCATTCACTAATCAACTTATAATTAAAAGACCAAAATTCCCATTTACCCTTTTTGTTGTTTACTCTTCAAGACACACAAACAGGCGACCCAATGCTGCAGAATACAGACAATAAATAAATAAATAATAACATCACTAATAAATAAATAAATTCTCTGGGAATATGTAAGTGGGAAATTGGAGGGTTAAGTATAATTGGAAGGGAAAGATAAAAAGAGTGAAAAAGTTAATCGATTTATTTACCTGAAGGTGATTTTTAGTTGGGGGATTGACGGACGAAACCTGCGTTTTTTATGAGACAGGTTCAAGAAACTTGAAATATGAAACTTGTCGATTGAAGGGCCACTTCGCTTCGGTGTCGTATCCATCCGTTTTTCGGGTTTCCGTTTTTTGTAACTTCATTCTACCTTAACCGCTGTTTGGCTATTCCATTATGCTATACCGCAAGTTAACCGGGGTTAATATATGTTTTTCGAATAAGTTCATTTTTATTCCGAATGAAAAATAAATATTTTTGACTCCAAATGAGGAGTTTTTTCACCCTCGTCATATATTTTCAAGTTTTCCAATGGAAAAAGTTTGCGTATGTAGAATATTATACGAAACATTATGTTTATTTTTTTTTAAAAAGTTATTATGTGGATTGGAAATAAATTAAAATTTTATATAAAAAAATTTTCAATTTTTTGAAATTTTATATTTCTTTTTTTTTTTTTTTTAGAATGAGTTGGTAGTGTCAAAACTAAAGACTTGTCGCTTAAAGCACCTTTATTGAAATGCATTAAAAAAAATCTCTAATTTGTAATAGTACATCAAACTTTAATGCTATTATGTTTTAGTTTAAAACCGTTATTATATTTATTGAGATTATTAAAGACTATATATATTTTAAGAGAAAACTTCATTTTGATTCTTATATTGTTAGAAAACTTCTCATTTTTAAATATGAATCCGTTTATAACATTCATAATCTCTTATATTTCAAAAACTCATCAAATTAACTTCTACCGTTAGTCAACAAATAATCAAATGTTACACATATAAGAGTAGTTTCGTCTTTTAACAATAAATGGTGATATAATGATATCTGTCAGATGGAAAAAAATTTAAAAATTAAATAAAACAAAAAAAAAAAGTATATATGAAGTTAAGACAAAAAAAAATCTTTTATTATTTTATGATGATGTTAATATCAAAGATCACCTTGATAAATTTTTGAAACGTAAAAGATCATAAATGTTATAAATAGATTCACATTTAAAAATGAGAAATTTTTTAAAAATATAGAGATCAAAATGAAGGTCTCCCTCTATTTAATTTATCCTTATTTTTATTTCATTTATTATAAGTGCTTTTATTTGGTGAATGTTTAAATTTGATTTCTTTTCTTGTTATTACCTTTCATTGTTATGCATTTTTAAAAAAATTGAGGAACTAGAAATGCTCATTTAAAATTGTGATTAATTGGAGGAATTTATATGAATGTTTAAAATAAGATGGTTTTTTAAAAAAAAAAAAAAAAAACGATGAGGTGGAAAAATGAAAACTCTTCAAAGTTATCTTCTAGTGCGCCGGCCCACGTGACATGTCCAAACTGTTCTCTTCTTGGGTTGGGCTGTAGGTTTTTGAGAGTTAAAATGAGGTCTCTAATGTTGATAAACTGTATAGGACGAGAATCGATCAAGGAAAAAAATATATACTTTCTCAGTTTCTTAAGATTTATTTTCCTTTCTCTTTTAGTCTCTGTTTTCATATTTTTGGTTGCATTTTGTCGTATTTGTTTGAAATAAATATGCTTGTAATTTTAATAATTTTTTTATAGAGAAAGTATCCCTTATTAAAACATCTATAGTTTCTGTTTTTTTTTTTTTTTTTTTTTTTTTTTTTTAAATCTAGACATCTATAGTTTCTTGGAACAAAATTTCTTTGTTGTGGTTTCTATAATGTTATTGTAGATTGAAAATTAGCCACTAGTAACGAAGAACAGAGAGTAATGTTAGTTCAAAAATGTTTATAACCACTTTGTCCATCAACGTAGTGTAATGTTAGATTGACCAATATCTTATCATCAATAGACTATATTCATAGAGTTATATGTTGAATAAAAGAGAAAGAAAACTAGTCATTTCAAGTTATTTTTATTAAATTTTTCAAAAGGAAAGAAAGTCATATGTAATCTAAGCAACAGCTAGCCATTGGTTGTGTCATATTTCATGATAATTAACACAAATGAAATTTTAATTTGTGTGGTATTGAAACTCCACCCCATCTAAGTCAAAATCAACTTTATATCATTCGTTTCATGATTTTTATTCTATGCAATAGAGAAATATAACCTTAAGGAGTCCCACATTGATGTCGAGATACTGTGACTGTTTTATTTACGAAAGAATCATTAGAACCAAGGAAAGTAATCATTATACACTAGTGAATTTTAAGATGTATTATTTAAAGTGTTTATTACTGGCAAGAAAACCAACATGAAAATAATAGATGATATTCAAGGTGCAAATCTTTCTCACGAAAGGAGATTCGATGGATTTTCCCATTGTTTAATTTAAAGATGATCATATATGATTTAAGTTTTATTATTCAATTATAACAGATGAATAAATATAAACTTTTACTTTCAAGGCCCAAATAGAAGAAGTTGTATGCCTTCATTTTGGTAATCAGAATTTTTTAAAAAATAAAATAGGTATATATAGCAGTCATTATATGATTTGCTTGTACACCATCCATTATTAAGAGTGATTGAACATTTCTTTTAATTCTAAGAGATCAAGATTCAAATTTCATCATCGTCTCAAAACACAAGATAGAATCAAGAGTTTAAATTTCATCTTTGTCCTAGAACATAAAATGTGAGTAGTTTTATTTTAAATTAATCTCTCATCCTCATCATAAAATATAATTAAAAAAAGAAGACATGCTTGCAACCACTAGTAGCAGTGGGACATCTCAATTTAAACACACATTTTCATTGATGGGATTTGTTGTTTTTATTTTTCCTGGTGAGTTAGAAGTCTAGTGGTCTAGGATAAAGTGTGAATATTTTTTCTTTGAATTTAATACCTCCTCTATATCATAAAAAAAAAAAAAAAAGAAAGATCTTCTTGTAACCACTAGAAGTAGTGGTACCTCTCAATTTAAACACACATTTTCATTGATGAAATTTGTGGCTTTTCTTTTTCCGGTGAGTTGGGAGTTTAGTGATCTTACGTGAATCTTATTATCATTATAATAATATCTCTGTTGCAATAAGGAACGCAACCATAATTTGATACTAAGATGTGCTAGAATAAATTTTTTAAATAAAGTCTAACGATATGAGAGCATTTTAAAAATTAATAAATATAGCATACCTATTTAAAAAATATATAATAAGTTTTACCCTCCAAAATTCATATTATAGATAAATATGTTAACAAAAATAAAAAAAAATATTGAATAAAATATTTAAATAATAAAATTTATCAAATATGAAGTATAATTAATGCTATAACGTTAACAATCTTTCTTTAAACATAAATAATCTATATTTTGATAATAATAATTCATAATTACCACCACACTTCAAATTATAGAGTATATTAGGAGGAATACCAAAGATATTAGATTTAAATAATATATTATGCAACTTATGATTAAAAAAAATAAATATGAAAATTTTAAATAAAATTTCACATTTAATATATGAAATAAAGTTATTACATATATAATATTTGAATATAGAAATACAAATATAAATAAAAAAATACATTCAATAAGTTTGAAATAAATAAATATTTTTTTAGATCACACAAATTAATAAATGATATATATAAAATTTAAAATAAATATAATATAAAAAAAATTTAGGGGGCTTGGGTAGGCTTGAAACTACCCTAGCCCCCACAACCATATGTCCCTGATTATAATGATCTTTTAATTATTAATTGATGCAAATAATGAATTGTATTTTCATTTAAAAGTGAAATCACATGAATAAGACATCTATTCAAATATGCGGAGATTAATTATTATTTATACAATTCATATATTTATTCTCAAAATGAAAAACAATTTTTGACATAATAAGGGAAGACAACTATCTGCTCAAAATTTATATAAAATAATTTTTATGATATATGTCATTAGCTTAGAGTTGATCACACTTTTATAGTGGTATAGACTGTGATTAGGATAATATATAACAGTGAATAAATGATAATTATTTAGGAAAGACAATTTACGTGCATAATTATATTGAAGGAAACCACAATTAATATATGTTATGGTTACCTGAGATCATTTGAATGAATAACCGGTAACAGTCCTTATCAACTAATTTTGGTCAATAATAATTAAGGACAAAAAATAACATATATATATAAATATATATATCATATATGTTGAAGAGGATTCCAACTCGAATCCCACTTCAATTAGATGGAGATAGTGAATCATTCAAAAGAAGATTTTGGATATTCAAAGCATCAAATATAATTCAAACAACAGAGATCAAATCAAAAAAAGAAATGTAGAAATCAAAGATGTCTAATTATAAGTACATTATTGACCCTCTTTTGCTATCACAAACCCTTTAATAATATATATTTTTTTTTGAAAGACTCTTGCTTAAAGCCCTTTAATAAAATATTGATTTCATGCATTCATGTTTTTATAAGACAAAATTTACTATTTTTTTTAAGGAAAGAAAAAATTGTTTCTGGTTTCTTCAAGGATATATGTAGAAAAGAAATTAAAAATAATGGGATATAAATTAATCTGTGTGACAAATCAACACCCTCCTTAATTACCGTAACAGAAACAGTAGAAAGGACTGTGTGACAAATGTAGAAGGACGACTGTAGTTTGTACCCAAGAAATTGCATCAGTCGGCCAGCTTCATCAATTCTGGGGCTCCAGGGCTATATATTTGCAGTTAATAAACGAATTTAAGAAGCAATTTGAAGTGGAATCTTTGGGAATGGTAGTGAGCGTTCAAGTCTGGATGAATTTAAAAAATTTAAAAAGAAACAAGAAAAATTATTCATACAACCAAAATAAATAACTAAATAAAATTGTCTGGTATTTTTAGTGATATAGAAATGTCTGATGTCTGAATATTTTAATTTAGAACATGATCAGATTCGTTCATACACGGTTGGAGTCATTAGGATAGAAAAAAAGTTTCAAAAAAAAAAAGAATCTGCGAGTTGTCAATTTTATATTTAGGTGGGATTTTTACTATTTGAAAATTATATTAGGTAATAAACCAAATTTTCGACGAAGTTAGATCGAAACTGCTTTCATTAGTTTAATAAAGTCTGCCAGATCAATTGTCAACTTCATTCTAGTGTCGTGTCTAATAGGCCACCGTTATATGAGCTCGATATTTTATTACTATATATGCTTATTGAATTCCTTTTTTATCTCCACCGTTGAATTTGGTTTGACGATAAAAATTATTCATTCAAAAGTTAAAAAAAAAAAAAAATCATTCATGTCTAATTTAAAAAAAAACACACCAATATTTTGGTTATTCAAATTTTCTTTTGATTTTCGGAGGGGATTTAAACTACAACACTACTAAACTTTTGAAAAAATTTTCTAGCATGCCAATATTATTATTGATAGATTATTAAGCTTTATCAGTCAGGCTTTTTCTTTTTTCTTCCTTTTTTATTAGGGGAGAGAAGGTTGAAATTCAAAACCTTACTTTACGGAAAAGTATAGTTATCATCATGTTGTATTTTTGCCCATAAATTTATTGGTAAGTTTTCAATGCTATTTGTTCAAATATTGGTGGATAACATGTATATAAATTCCATTTAGCAATACGCCACTAGTCTTCACTAGATTGAGCCATAGTCATCACTAGAGATGGAGCCATACTTTATAAGTTTATACGCTTGATACCTTTTAGAAAATGGGCATTTCGGAATTGAGGATAGCAGAGTTTTACTAAGCGATTGAATAAACTGATCATGGTGAATTGGTGATATACAAGTATATCAATGAGTGGACCAAAGGCAGTAAATGGTGACTGACAGGTGCACTAGTATCCAGTGTTAACTATCCACGTGCCCAGTTTCTCTCCGAAAATACAGCTCGAAATAGTAAGTTGGAAACGTTGAAAGTTAGTCGGTCTACGCTCCTGTATTGTCCATGAAAATAGTCAAAAAGAAACAAATTAGCGTCACCAGTTGATCATCAAAGCAACTAGCTGACAAATATATATATATATATATATATTTGTCCATCCAATAATTTCACGTTACAATTAATTAATTCTAACCCATCTTTTATTATTTATAGTTCTCGTTTGTTCTTGAAAACAATTAAGAGAGAAACAGATGGGGACGGTGCGTCCGAGCTCAATAGCTGTGCATGAAGAAGAACAAACAACCCATAAAGAAGCTCATCATGATAATAAGGATCAGCTTGATGCTGGTGCTCGCTTTGTTCTCAAATCCAAAGGTACTGTTTAACCACACATGGTCCTCTTCTCCACTCTTTCTGCCTCATCTTTCTTCTCTTTATATTTGTTTACATAAGTTCTTTGATTTACATATCTTCTTCTTTTTTAGAAAAGAGTTATATTAACACGATTATGAAGAGACTGTAGCATAAAATTGTCTTCTTTTTTTTGTTTTTCTTCTTTTTTCTAGTCTCTTTATGTTTGCCTCTCTTTGACAGGATGATCACGGAATATATTTTAGCTTCCTTTTTTTTTTTTTTTTTTTTTTAATTTCCTTTTTGTGCTTAAAAAGTCAAGTTTATGATCATCTTTATTCTATTTTTTGGACGTTTTCTAGTCTCTAATTGTGAAAAGCTTTTTGGATGTTTTCAAGTTTTTTTTTAAAAGCATCTCTACGTACGTACCCTCGTGCTGGGATACTTATTTTAAGCTCCAAATAATCGAAATAACAACAATTTGAACTAATAGCATATGTCTTTCAAATTCCATGTATGTGTCACATCTTAGCTGAAAGTTTATACTATTGAGTTATTAATTATTCGTAGTTATCATAGTATGGTCTACAAATTAATACGATGATACGTGCAGGGAAAGACATTAACTAGGGTGCATGAACCCTTAATTCTCCTAGGAAATTAAAACCTTCTAAACTTTTACTCTATAGATAAGTTAAATCATTCTTCCAAAAATTATTTACATTGTGTTCTAAATTGAATATTTATGTACGACAACTAAGTGGAACCATACACTCGAATGTTACCTTATTGTACCAAAAAAATTATTCGTAGCTGATACTTACCGTGTTGCTACAATCCCCAAGTAATCTACGTAAGTGTTCACTGTTTCAAACGTAATTAAAGTTGCAAAAATTGACTTAATTTGCTAAGAAGAAAATGTGGAGTCAGATTATTTTAATAAAAAATGCATGTGTAATCTTTCGATTCCGGCACCAGGATTGACATGTTTTGTCTTTATTCACCTAAAAATAGAATAATGCATGCGTAGTGCTGTAGTTATCGTGATTATGACTTTCATTTTAGTGTTTCTTCTTAATTATTGGAGATATCTTCACTTTCGTTTTAATCTACCCATCAATTTTGAATCTTGAATAATATATTGTCACATATCCGCTTATGGGTTATCTAAATATAACATTTATGAATATGTGGTGGCTTGTCCATAAATAGAGGAATAATATTTATTTTAACAAAAGGTTTTTCAAAATTGTCTAATGAATTTTTGGAATAAATAATTATAGGATCTTGGCTGCACTGTGGATATCACTTGACAACGTCAATAGTTGCACCGGCTCTCCTGAGTCTCCCATATGCGTTCACATTCCTAGGGTGGGCAGCTGGAATTGCGTGTCTCATCATTGGAGCTCTTGTCAGCTTCTATTCCTACAACTTGATCTCTTTAGTTCTTGAACACCATGCTCAATTGGGTCATCGTCATCTCCGCTTCAGAGACATGGCTCATGACATCATGGGTACGTAAGACATTTGCAATCAATATTTCAACCAATTATTATATTTCAACTTGTCATTGTTCATAATTGCATCATATATACACCCTCAAAAGCACATCTTTAAAAGATATATATTGTTGAAAATAATTAACCGATATCGAATTTAGAGGACATGTACCATACCAACTGCCATGTACTCGATCAAATTAAATGGGTGCACAAATCTGGTCTCCCCAACACTAAATGCCCC